>VWZL01001280.1:0-93173 GCA_013396915.1 Stercorarius parasiticus | reverse complement strand
TGGGCGGGTTGGGTTTTTTTGTCTGTTTTTAAGAGGAGAAATCCTGAACTCTCACAATTATGGGAGCACAACACTAAGGGGGAAATTAATGAACCCTGAAGTTCAAATGGTTGATCTACGTAAATCCACTGCCAGGGAAGCCGTGGCGAGAGGCCGAAGAGAGGCTCCGTGCCTCCACATGGAGGGATAGGAAAGATCCAGTCAGATTTGCTCCAGTGCCAGAGCTGCAAAGTACACAAAGGGCAGAACATGCAGCAGCACCTCGCAGAAAAGAAACGTCACAGGGTGTCTTCCTTTGATATTCACAGCCCATTTTATCTATGGGAGGAAATAATTAGAGTTATAATGTGGTGCCAAAGTCTAAGGCTGTGATCCCACATTAGCTGCAGCTCATCACAAGTAGGTACCCACATAGACTTCAGGTGTTATCTATATTATTCTCATTGCTGTTTAAATAGATAAGTAAGAATTTCAATTAAAAAAACCCAAACAAACAAAAAAACCCACCCAAAGTTTAGATTTCTTTCATATGCTAAGAAACCAGGCTTGGGGCTAGAAATAGCAGGCCTGGTGTTNCCCTCGCAAAGAGTTACATGATGTAAGTTTGCGTCTCAAACAACAAGAATTACGTTAAACTGAACATTCATTTATTGGTTTTGTTTTCCTCTATTCTCCCTTCCACCCCCACACTTCCTTGCAGGCATGGGAATTTTATTTTTTTAGCTATTGTTTTTCAAATTATGTCCTGGACTTTTTTTTTTTTTTGGTAAAAGAGTCAATCTGAAATCAATGTTGCCTTTTTTTGATACTAAAATAAACAAACAAAGAAAACAAATGAAGAAAAAAATTTAAGCACTAGGCTTACATTTGGAATCAGGCGTTTTGCTCTTATACTTCCTATCTTTTTTTCAACAAAGTATCAAAGTAGATGCTCGTNGGATAGGAAAGATCCAGTCAGATTTGCTCCAGTGCCAGAGCTGCAAAGTACACAAAGGGCAGAACATGCAGCAGCACCTCGCAGAAAAGAAACGTCACAGGGTGTCTTCCTTTGATATTCACAGCCCATTTTATCTATGGGAGGAAATAATTAGAGTTATAATGTGGTGCCAAAGTCTAAGGCTGTGATCCCACATTAGCTGCAGCTCATCACAAGTAGGTACCCACATAGACTTCAGGTGTTATCTATATTATTCTCATTGCTGTTTAAATAGATAAGTAAGAATTTCAATTAAAAAAACCCAAACAAACAAAAAAACCCACCCAAAGTTTAGATTTCTTTCATATGCTAAGAAACCAGGCTTGGGGCTAGAAATAGCAGGCCTGGTGTTTTCTCCCTCTGCCTCTTTCTCTCCTCCCTTATTATTTATTGACCACAGAATTCAACCATTTGACACCAGTGCACAGAAGAGTTATTAACTATTTCTTTTTAAAAACGTATAATTTCAGGTGCCCTGTGGTGAACTCCATGGTAATGTGACACCTTGTAACTTCAAAACTTGCAAGACCAAGACAACAGATGAGGCAAGCAAGATAAAGAACATAAGTGGATGCACAGAAAGAAAAGGAAACTTTTTTTTTTAATTTAGTGACAAGGACTGTAATAAGTTTTATTCCACATGTGTTTGGCCTGCATATTCTAATTATAATTTACTCAGAGATTTGTGTCTCAAATGCACATCTGGACTTTGTCCATTCGGCTGCATTGTTACTTGCTCTGCTGTTTATTCCAAATTTATTTTCACATAGCTCTGTACAGTGCTTCCTTTTCCCAGGGGAGTTGCTCCTACCAGATGGTATTTACATGTCCACCTCATGCTTAGATTTCAGTAGTTTTTCCACAACTCTGTTTTCAAGCGTCAGAAGCAAATTTTAAACATGTCACCACATATAGTTACGTTCACATTACAGGATTCTGAAGAAGGGGAAATACGAATTTGCCATACATTTTTTCAAACAAGAAAACTGTACTATGATTACATACTGGAATTGAGAAAAATTTTCCAATGTTTGATACGTCCCTCGTTTTGTCACCTTCAGGTCTTTTTATCTTCTATCCCAGGGCATTGTATTCTATCTGTTCTTGCTAGAAAAGATCCTGCAGTCTAATCAGAGTATACCTTCTGTGATCTCAAGACTAAAAAGATCATCAAGCATACGATATTTCTTTTGAGACTAAACACCTTGCCACCTAGCCTGAAAGAATTTGTATTTTTCTAAAGCTTCAGAAAAGTCACAACAGATTAGAAGAATAGTAATTAATGCCGTTAACAAGTCTTAAAGTTTAGGTTCCTTGCCAGTAAGATTTAAGGTGTATATATATTTGTAAGATAGCTATTCTGAGTCCTTCCATCTATAGAGCTATAGGAAAAATGCAACCTTGGAGAAGGAGAGGAGCTCGTTCAGAAGAGAAATGCAAAAAGCATTTTCAGTGATAATTTTTGAGAAGATTCAGCTGTTGGTATTTGTTTGTGTTTTATTAATCTTAAATCTTGTTATACACATCCTGCCAAATATCTATCTTGCATCACTTTCATGTAGCAATTCAACGATGTAAATTTATAGCAACATTGGACATTAAAAACATGCATACTGGAGTGCAATTTAATAGAGCCCAGATCTTCAGGTCTTAGTAAAAGAGAATATTCCAACAGAATATGTTTTTATACCTTTTTTTTTGTTGTTAGCACTTCTTTCATCCAGTCAGCTTCCTTTTCAAGTGTCAGTCATGCAACATACAAGAAATAGCCTGTTGTTTTACTCATATCTGTTAAATTCCAGTTGGATTTTTTTCACTATTTTACAGTGGAGTTTTAAGTATTTATCTACCAGTATGCTATGAGAAAGCAGTCAAAAGGTTAACCACTTTTATATTAAAGTTATTAAGCAACTTGGAAAGTTACTTAAGAAAATTGGGTGGAAAAAAAGTCATCCATACAAGCCATAACAACAACAACAACCACCACCACCTGGGACAGACTCCAGCAGCATTAAAAAAAAAAAAGTTATGCTGAGACATTAAAATGCTCTCTTATAATGTTAAGACAAGGTTTAAGAATCAAACCAAGATGACTTTATCCTTATGCCCAGCTCTACCATGGCTCCTTATCCGCATTTCCATAGAACAGCTTAAATCCTCCGGTCCTGTGTGTAATGGAAAACAAAAATGCTACCCAGTGCTTAGCCAGCACTCTGCAATCGCTGTCGGTTGTGTCAGGACACAAAGCGCATTTCCAAGACACCCACTGACACCTGACAGATAACAATAACTGGAGTAAATGTTAGACAGTACCTGACACTGCAGCTCCCAGAAATAGATCCCCGCTGCTGTAACTCTTGTCTGAGCAGTGTTGCTTTTAATCACGCAGTGGTCATTTTTACAACTTCCCTTTTTAAAGCATGTATCTACAGCTACTGAAAACAGTCACCATTGCAAACGGTATGGCAGCTTAGTATCTCTCATACATTAACACCACACAGCATGCTTTAATCCTCTTAGTCTTCTGATATTGGGTAGGCAGGTTTGTTATTCGAACACTAGTCTAACCATCCTTTGCCAATCAACTACCACCAGTTACATTCAACCAAAATCAGCAGTTCTGCAAGTGACAAATAACAGGTAAGCAAGCAATCACTACCGTTCTGGCAAATTCTTTAGAAAAATACATATTTGATAAATTCTGAAGGAACCTCTAAACCATGTTCTCTTCCTCTGCCCCACCTCTGCAAGCTTCTTTTTTCTGGCCAACACTGTAGAACAGCTAGTAGACGTCAAAGCAGAGATGTGATTCTTCCTCGCTAGCTGAAGTACCATAAACACTAGGCAAGAAAGTCTTCTTTCATACACCCACTGTATTATTTCTTTCCATTAGTAGTGTTTTCATGGGAAGGCAGCAGCTGCTAATCATACAGATCTAATCAGGGCCCAAATCCCCTTAAGAACTGCTCTACCTGCTGTTGCCACTAACTGAAGATCAAGTTAAAATGGGAATGTTTATAAGCGAAGCCAACGCATAGGTTTTTATTTTCCATCTACAGCAGAAACAAGAGAAGTAGCTCTTACCAAGAACAGTTTCATAGTCTTCAGAGAGATGATAAAAGACAAAGGCATGAATGACTTAAAATGGATTTTTTTTCCTTCTAACAATGTGATACTTGTTTCTCGCCTTTCAATTGACACCCCTTCATACTGTTGTGCTCTGCAGAACAATACAGCCAGTTGTAGAAACGAAATGAGTCACGAAAAACACGTGACTTGGGGCATGTAAGGCAGAACTGACTGTATCACTTTGTCTCAGCTGCCAAAGGGTGTAACAAAATCATGTTTGTTTACTGCTTGAATTCAAAATTTCGTTGTGGATCTGAACATACTTTTTAAAGTAAGACACTATGCAAGATGCAAAGTTGCTCATAACTTATCAGTACTAACTTACAGCTTGGTTAGCCCTAATGCTTTCATGATACAAGACACTGCTCATGTATTGATTAATCATCTCATAATATGGAGGTGACAAATGTCGCTGCTAGAGCAGCAGGTACAGGTTAGTTCCTCCATGTAAAACCAGGTCGGCTGTTATGGCAAGACAGTCCTGTGATTCAAGATATATTAATATTAAACTGGAACTGAATTTCTCCTTCTCTCCTAGAGCTCTGATCATTACGTACCAGCATAGGTGGGCAAGTAGCTGGAAACTCAGTTTTTACTGTATTTCCTTCCTTGCTGACCTTCTTCCTACTTTTTCAGTGAGTCACCCTGGAAATAGAAGTTGTAACTCAAGTAAACTATCACCTTCCAAATCTTTCTAGGTTCACTCCCCTTAAGTGTCAGAGCATATGTCTATTATACAGTATCCATTACACAGTGGCAGACACTACTGGATTAGAAAAAAAATGACAGGACAAAAAAAAACCCATGAGAAATATTTTTGTCTACCTAATAAATTGAAAACTAAGTGCTCTAAATCAGGAAAAAAAAGAAGAAAGTAGCTTGAGCAGAAATTAAACACCTACAGGGAAATCTGTGTGCCAAACCATGCCTATATGAAGCTTCCATTGCTCTCAGAGTCAAGATTCCTATCCCGAGTTCAATAATCTGTGAGCAACAGTGCTGTTTCTCCCAGTACTATCTGATTATTAAAATCTTAAATTCTTAAAACCCTTCTGAGATTGACTTTTAAAAGTTGAGGCTGAGTGCTGTTAAATGATCTACCAAATGCAGGTATTTCTTCCCCAAAGAATTCTAGTGCAGCACTTCTCTGTCAAAGTGGCAAAGCACAGATGGTCCCACAGCAAAGCTCTTGCAGAGCAGCTCTGTCAGTCAAGGTTCATCTAAATTCTAAGTGATGTTTGTACACTTATTCCCCGAGCTCTAGTTAAAAAGGGGTAATTGTGTTGAAAAGGTATTCTTGTGAAGTTGTACCAGAAGATGTCTGGAAATCATCTGTTATCATTGCCGTTTTATCATGCTGACAATATGAGAAATCATCATTCTTGTTGCCCTCTCGTCCTCAAGTTAAACTTCTAACTTCATAATCTCTCCTTGGTCAGAATAAATGAGTTTTTGAAGTTATCAAAAGTCTCAAGGCTCAGATTTAACCATTGAGTAACGCAGAAAAGAATTCTCTGTGATTCAGACATGAACGCACAACTGAATGCCTTTCAGTTCAAGCTGCACAAATTGCAATAGAAGGGCGGCAACCTTCTAAGCTCCAGTAACTAGTTACAAGCATTCTCTTTGCCACCTCCTACTGTTAAATACAGAAGTAGGACACTAAGCTAATGTGTCACATTTCCCAGGCTGGGTGGTCTGGGAGCATCCAGAGTGAGTTACCACAGCTCAGCTGGGAGGCACTTTCTAAGCTGCGTTAATGCTCTTCTGTAAGACTGTCTGACCACAACCAAGCTGTCAGAAAGAACATTGTTCCTTATGACAGCCATTATTTCTATTTTTCATATTATCCACCAGGCACGTAGGTCTTTTTACAAATAAGAAATATTTGCAGTTATTACTACAACCCTTACCCTCAGGAAATTTCACGTGTAACTAAATTCCTAGAACGAAGCAGCTGGTAAGTCAGACACATAAATATGTATAGCCCAAGAGATCAATAAAAAGAATTATTTCTCCTGAAGTCTGTTTCAACATCACTTTCATCAGATACAGGTACAATCATATGATTTGACTGTATTAGAAGGAAACAAGTACTTCCAAGATGCTCCTGCTTACCAGCGTTCATGGAACTTGCAGTTGAGATTCACTGGAGAAAGGCCTTAAAAAACATTTTCTTGCAAAACAGCATTTTTGTCACTAACTTAAAAAGCTTCACAAGCAAAATAACAACTCCATTTAGTCTGGCAAATCACACCAGTGTACGTCAGACATTATTCTGATCAAATGATATTAAGTACATTTTATTCCACTAAGACCCTGGAAAATCAAAAACATCAGAAGAGTGAGTATTTCCTGACTGTCAAGAGTCTAGTCATTCATAAAACACAGAGTTGGACAGATCTTATCTTCATATCAGCTATGAAGATAATATCAACATAGAAAGTTATGAAGCTCTAGATTATGATTCCATAATGAAGGCTCAAGGCTTGTATTGAATTACTAGAGATAGCGCTGAAGTGTGAAAGCTTGAAAAAAAAAAAATCAGCTGGGAGATATTAGTCCTTTGTTCCCCGCTCCCCCTCTCCCCAGTTTCTCTGCACAGTTCTTACCTCCAGATGAGATTATGTTAATTAAATAGGCGAAACTCTAAGAGCCTATTTGTTTACAAGCACTGTTAAGTAAGAAATAGATGCTCAAATTTCATCAGAAGTCAAAATGCTTTAGTTACCAAGTCATGTTTGTTGTAATGCTTAAGCGTTTGCTCTAACAGTACTCTGATAAGTCACTTAAACTAGATTTAAAACCTAAGAAAGAGCAGAACGTGTGCCAGGCTCACTTTCTCTGGCTGGCCGCGGTCAGCCAGTCACAGGCAAAAAGAGAAGTGATGAATTTCAGAAGGGAAACCCATACTTTTGCTTTGGTGAGGAGCTGGGACAGAACTGTTTAATACCACGAGATGAATCAGCAACAGCTCCTGACTCTTCTCACAGGGGGCAGGACGAAGAGGAAACCACTTTTCTCCCCCTTCCAAAGAGATTTACCTGTCCTCACTTTTCTTATATTCTGCAGGTCCCTTCGGAGTAACTGGTGTACCATTACTGGCATGGAAGCATTTCAAGAGCTGAGCTGAGGAGAGCGTTAAGAGCCTCAAACAAGAAAGCAGAACAAACAGTGACATCGAGTGGCAAGATTCCTGCAATACACTTCGGAAAGTCCCTGTTAGAAACTTCTTCAGCAGACCATTTTTAAGGCCTGTGAAACTTTTAGTTCTAAACTCCAACCTATTAATATTTAAAGCAGGATGCGCAAAATGGAACCGCTACTTTTTGTCTTATTTGTGCTTGAACCTTCAAGCCTTTGTTTCATTGGAAAGTATTCTTAAATGAAGTTAAGAGGAAAAAAAAAGAAAAAGAATGTATAACCACAGTTCAAATCAGGAATAGGCTTAATTAACAACTTTAAAAAGACCAAAACTTGAACCTAGGCAGTTTTTGAAGCATTTATAAAGCCTTCTTTTCTGAACACAGTTTCTCTGAAATTGCAGAAAAGTCAGGTGCAGTGGTAAAAAAAGTATGTGTAAGGCACCTGTATATTCTACCAAATCTTCCCTCCCTCTTAAGAAGCTATGAACGAGTTGCAATTCAGGAGATTTGAATTATTCTATTTAATTGCCTCTCCCTTTCAGTCCTGGAGAAGAGTCACCTTTGAATGACACTTACATCACTATTACTAGAACTCTAAAGTTTGTGAATGATGTTTAGCACTGCTCTAAGCCTGGTTTTATAACACACACGAAACTATTTTACAAAGACTGTCCTGTTTTTTAAAGTTTTGTCTCTAAAATGAGATACAGGTTTACTCGTTTTAGTCCCCCCCCCCCCCGGAAATATTCCATAGAGTTAACTACTACTATTCTTCTGTCAGATATGTAGCCAGTGTGACAAGAGCCATATTCATGGCTTGAAATCTCCTAGGACATCATAATACTCAGATAATACCCAGGTGGGTAGTTAGTGACAGAAGAAAGATGGCTTATGCTTCCTAGGACTGCAGCATCATACTGTGCCCAAGGAATGGTAATGCATAGGGGACATCTATCATTTGACAGCACAGGAGATGGAAGGGGTTTATTCATTATGTTCACAGGTCCTGGGCAAGGTGTTTTCTGGGTAGTTCACAGCATGCACACAGCTGGATTTTGAGTGCTGAGAAAACCGTATGTGCTAGTGAGGAATCTTCTTTTCTCTCCCCAGTATCACCCCGCTTATTAGCAGCAAACACTAAAATTCAATCGGTGGTTTCTGGAGGGCATGTACACAAGCCGTTTCAAGGAAAGAACAAAAAATGGGCTTAAAAAAAATAAATAAAGGAGTACTTCACTTATACCTTTCTGAACAGCAACTGGGATAGGGGAGAGAAGTGAAAGTGGAAATAGATTAACAAGAACGTGACATTAAGAGACACATGACACATCTTTGGCTTCCTGCTAGAAAGCTTATTTAATTCATTGCATTATGGGATGCCATGTCTTTGCTACTTGTCAGTATAATCCAATACAAAGAATTACCTTTAGAGAATTCATATACAACATGGCACAAACAGAACATTCCTGTGTCCCAACCAGCTATACTCTGTGTGTGTGTGTATATATATATGTAATATTGTTATTTCTTCTCTACAGTGCTTTTTTTCCTCTTAAGAATCAGAAAGCCATTTATTGCATAGTCACCTGTGTTTCTCACATCCCTATGGTTTTCCCTGGAAGTGCTAGTACTTCCTTTCCCTAGCCCGCCGCTGAGCAATGAGGGCTCCCAAGTCTGAGACAACGACAAGCTTCATTTAATTTCCTAATTAATCAGAAGGCAAAGAAAATAATCTTACTTCATCCTGCTTTTCCCAAGTTTCTGTAGCCAAAGAAACTTGCAGAAGAAAAAAACTAAACCAATTCATGCAAACCAGCCTGTATTTTATTTTATCTTGTCATATCATCATGTCATGCTAGAGAGCTGCCAAGCCAGATGCCACACACAGAAGGGACAATACTCTTGTTCAGAAATGAAGACAGCCTCTGAGAACAAAGTCTATTTTAACAACCTGTGGCTAAAATGAACTCGGTAAAGGAATATTTACTGCTTCCCAGCTCCAGAGTTATTTGTCTTTTGCACAAATAATGAACTTTGCACATAAATCCTTTGGCTTTCAAATTAGCGTTTACCTGAAGACCAGATGCTTGCATTAGCGATAGTATCTTCAAAACAGTGGTTAAACAGATTGGTTTGCACAGTATTTCTAATAAAGAATTAAAAGAAACTAGCAATTCTAACAAGTTACTACCTAAAATGAGCTAGATGTGCTCTGTATGCAAGCAGTTTAATCAGTCTTGTGCACATTAAGCAAATTATATCTTCAAACAAGAGGTAAAGAGACACTGAAGACTCTCTTAACATTTTTTGTAGAAGCTTTCCAAATAGCAAGGTTAAAGCTTCCAGGATAACAGTTCTTCACAAAATCAAACCTTTTTTTTTTTTTCTATTTTTCTTAGGGTTAGGGTTTAGGTTTCAGTGCCTAAAGGTACAATTCACTCATCTCCAAAATCGGTACCATAAAAACTTTGAGTATTGTGCTACTAAGAAATCAGCATCGCAAGGTCTGTGCGTGGGATGGGACAATCATTTTACACTGGCCTTTTTGGTCCATTAGCTTTTGCAAAGCAGATACCAAAATCAAACCTTGCCATATGGGCCAGCTGTTTCCTATCTGTATTCCAATCTGTATTCCAATACGAAGCGTTGCATATGCACAGAAAGACTTGTGCATACTACGCATACAGTGTTCTATTTTGTCCCGAACTTCATCCTTCTTGGAACTTTTCTCACAGCAGCCTACACAGTGGGAAGCCAGCTGGAAGCAAATAGAATTAAGTTTGACCTTCCAGCCCCTTACAGATTTCCCATGACTTTTCTGCTATACTAACATTTTTTTTTTTCCTTTACACGAAGCAGCATCACTCTTGGACAGCTGTCAACAAATCAGCACCGGAACACAGATAGTCATTAATAAAGAGATGATAGAAACATATTCAACATCTCACCTTCAGGAAGGGATAACCTCTTACAGTTACATACCTTTAAAGCCTCCAATAGCAGCTGAAATACTTAAAAAATTCTGTTATCTACTTTTATAATAGCATTTATCCAGCAGCTTCCCTTATTTCTTACAACAGTCTGAAACAGTAGAGAGAGGTGGAAAGGAACTAGATGTAGTTCAGGACCATGGCAGTTTTTTAGTATGGCAAAATCCAAAGCTCAAGCGGAATTGAGACCCAAAATACAGGCATTAAGATGCACTTCTGATGAACGCGACTCCATTTTAGTGAAGTGTTGCATAAGTAGTGCATTTCACACATGGAATACCTTAATTTACCTCTGTTATAGAAGAGCAATATTATTTGGAATTTCGTTTGTTTATACGAAGAGCAACATGTTGTTAACAAAAAGTAGGAAGACTGATATTGCAAATAAAAAAACCAAACCCAAACATCTCCAATAACTAGTTAATGTTTTGTTTTGTCCTTTTATTAGGTTAAAAATATGAACAGAATTATGGAGCGCAGGGACTGTATAACATGAGCTTATTTCTAGTCTTTCAGGCAATTGTCACACGTTTTTGGTGAATTGCTTCCTTCTTTCTGGGATTAGAGCCCTCCAACAGGAGTTCCTTCTGTCTACTCAGATTACTTGTATCCCAGTGTCACGGCAGGAATTTATGTTATCAGCTGCTGCTTGTCGCCTCAACAGCAGCCCTTCTCTTCTGGCTTCATCTCCTTTACAGCTGCCAAAAATTGGGTGCTACTTTAGCCGAGTACGTACTGCTTACTACCCAGTTGAGCAGCAGTTTGAAAGTGAAAGAGAAGGAAACTCGAATTTGTGTTCTTCCCCCCCACCTGTATTTACAGTCCTGTATTTACAGACTATATTTACAGTCCCTCAAATTTCTTACAGGTTGATCA
The DNA here is from genome assembly GCA_013396915.1 of Stercorarius parasiticus. NCBI lineage: Eukaryota > Metazoa > Chordata > Aves > Charadriiformes > Stercorariidae > Stercorarius > Stercorarius parasiticus. Next base: position 82,056 of record VWZL01001280.1, on the reverse strand, counting down.
TTTCACTAGTTTTCAGGAATAAAAATTGGTATTCCAAACTATTTGGCAGGTAGTGGAATCAGGTGGATGCTACCTTACCTATAAAAGTAACAGTTAAACTGTAGTTTGAGCTTGTCCTAGCATTGCCCAGAAGATTGATAACTAAGGGGTGCCATGAAAGGAAGTATCCACAGAGCAGAACTCCTAGTCTTATTGCTGAAAGTATGCGGGACTGTATTTAAACAAGCACATTTCTGAAGGCACAAAATCATAGTTTGGGTTCATTACTTCACCATCTCTGCACGTTCATAGAGTGAATAAGTGTCTCAGCAGCCTTCACGATAATTCTTGTAATATTAAAAAAAAAAAGCCAACACATGTTGCAGTGATTTTAACAGCTAGCACATCTAGATTTGTGGAAAGACAACTCACCGTAAGGTATGTCGCATGATAGGTGGACACCAGAAATCCAAGCATTTCCCTTAGCAGCCTCTCTTCAACAACAGTTTTCCGCCCCTTGAAGCCACTTGAGCCATAGCTGACTTCTGACACTGTGGTCTTTCACACGTAGAAAGTCTGAAGCTTGACACCAGGTTTTTAACCTTGGATCTGGAGTTTAATAACTTCATTTCACTCTTCTCAGAGCCCTCAAAAAGACTTTTAAGTAGTTTTCCCAGCATTTAACACAGGGAAAATCCAGGTTTGTGCTTAAACTCAGAGGTGCTCTCACAGGCAGGATGTATCCTCCCATGGGCCTTATAGTTTGTCTGAACTACATCCAGGAGATATATCTGCTCAGAAATGCCTCTCTCTGCAACCTTATCACTATCACAAACTTTATTACCATTCCTGCAACCTACTGTAACATTATTGTTAATAACAACAATAGAGATAGATAAATAACAAGGCCTCTCATCTTTCCTCAACACTTCTATCTCCTAAGTGGACTCAGAGCTTTGCTTACTCCCAAAGCCCTTTATTGGTGACTACTCACAGCTGGGACCAATCTTTAATTGGACCTGGCATCTCTCCAGGTGAAAGGAGCTCACTAATTGTTTAATTGTTTTGGGGTCTGGTTAACTCTTCCAAGGTCAGAGATGTTTGCATCCTCCTCTCCCAAGGCTCTATAGCAAATTCTCTTGTGTTGCTTTCAGCCTAGATAAATGAAAATTTTTTGTGCAGCATTTGCAACAATTCCATGGCATAATTACAGAAACTTAAAACAGAAAGTATTAAGGACCAATTGTTTTGCAGAATATAAGGGGGGAAAAAAGTCCCCAAAGTTGCAATAGTAAATGTACTGAAAAAGAAAGACCAGTTTGTAATCTATGTCAATGTGTTCCAGAAATTCAAGCATGGTTTAAAATCCAAAACAAGCAAATAATAAAAAAAATTTGTGAAACAATATCTAAATAATATATATGGAAATTATTTCAAATGATGGAGATTATTCCAGAGAATAAGGTCACATTTTTAAGATACCATAAAATTATTAATTACAGGTTATTTACGTGAAATATGTTGCTGTGTTTGTTAATATTTGCTTTGCTTTGACTATTGGGTAATAACTTCTTTATGACCTGTTTTATACCGCATAATTTTGTAGATTTCAGAAGAGCTATTTTTTTGCTCTATTCTAAATGTGAGCAGAATCATGCTCTTTTCTTTCACTCAGTTTTACACGTCTTTTTGTTTTCTAGTCCTCAGCCCATTAGATCTGACATCTATTCTCACTCACAATACAGAAAAATACTGTTCAGTGATTGATTTTCTCACTGGCAATTTAATAAGTGGTGTATCTGGTTCTTTCTTGATACCAGAAAGCAAATGGTTATTCTTTTCTGCTTAATTTTCTTTCGTATATTTTCTTTATTCATTGCTGAATTTTCAGTACTCCATTATTAGGCCAAGCTAAATTGTGTGCCCTTGCTGTATTCTTTCTTTATCTTTTCTAGCTTTGGCTAATGATTTTATTAATGGTTAATTGCCTCAGTATCAGCTTTAGTATTATGGCTTATGTACAACCTAGATCCAGTAGAACTAGTAAAATGAAAACACTAGACACCTGCTCATAGGCACAGTGAAATAACGGAAAACATTTAATCTGTTCTGTCATTCATCATCATCATCCACGAGCCTGCCTGCAACATAACAAATAAGTCTGCTGCGCCTTGCATTGACTCTTTTTCCTAACTCCAGCATCTTTCCTCCTGTTGTGTATAGCAAAACCAGATAGAAGTCCTGCTGCACCTGATCTGACTTATATGAGGCTAGTAGTTCTTGATTCTCCCCAAAGGTACATTCAGAACTCTGTGATGCTTCTCTTTACCTAGGCTAATATGCTACATCTACATCGTCACTATTATCCTGAGCTCCACCATCAACGGTGTTAGCTCTGCAGCTTCACATGAACGGGAATTTGTGTACAAGGGAGACCTTCCTTGTTCTTGTCAAGTACATTTATTACCTTCCGGCATACTGTTTCAGCAAATGTAGCCTGCAGTGACAGAGACCATTAGGTCTGTGCTTAAACCTCCATGACATGAAAGAACGAAAACCTCAACGCATTAGTCTTTTCACTGTACTGAGAAAGACTATAGGACCAAAAAATAAAAAAAAAGGGATGAGTTATTATCAATGAAGCCTAGACTTCAGATTCAGGAATCCTGAATTTCTGCATTGTTTTAAAGAATTCTGAAGTACTCCACTCAACCTGGAACTACGTCATGTTTGGGTCAGGGGATGGGATTCATCTTGGGACTGGCTGTTCTTCAGAAGACTGTGGGAATAATTTCAGCCAGCTGTCTGCAGCAGCAGTTCTGCCTCTTGCGGGAAAAAATTTATTTCTCTTTCTCCTCAGGGAATCCTAAGAATTTCCCTGGATATTTACAACAGATGTTATAAATATTAACAACTCCTATATCAACAGAAAGAAAAAGAAGGCTACAAATATACATGAGTATCTACAGTACTGCAAACTAAAATCACTCAAGCATTCGCTTTCATAGAAAAACTTACAGAAAATATCCTACAATTCACTTCGCTGAAATTCTTGTTTATGGAAATAAACAAAAAAAAATGTTGTAAGGCCTTATTTAGCTGTTCTTAAACGTTTCAGATTTAATATCTGAAAAAATCTGAAGAATCCTGTAATTCTCTTCTAGATGAACTTGACTGCTATTTTCTCTCTCAGAAATGCATGTTACTTCATATAACTGCAAAAGATAAAAACGGCCACACCACATAGGTGACTGACGTCTAAGTTATGCTCCCTGATATATCACTGCATTTCTGATTATGTGAGGAAATTTGATGCAGTTATCTGGCTAATGTCACAGGCATTACTGGTCACACTTGACTGAAAATGAAGATCAAGGAGTTTGGTGGCACTGAGGAGCTAGGAGAAGCATACAACTAGGTAATAGAGCACTAATTTTGTATTTTTGAGCTCATTTCCATTGTCTTTTTGTTCCCCATAATTCTCTCTTCTTCCCGTGAGCAAAAAGAAAAGATGCAAGCTGTGCAGTAAATCCTCCTGAAACAGAGCTGTTTGTGAGCAAGTACCTTTATCACTGAGCTATGTCTTAGACCCTTTTGGTCTCTCCTGGGTGTACTTCACAGGTGCTTACATTAGCTTCCAGGTGAAACTCTGTAGTTCAACAACTGTAAGATATCAGAGATGTAGCTTCTTTTTGTTCTCATCCACATCCACAGGATATTTGTAACTATCTGCCATCCGTGTTAAGAAGGCTGTTATCAGGCTGTTGATTAAAATCACTCAAGAGAGACCTCTTTTAAATGGGTAGCAATCTGTTTCTATTCAAGACAGTCCTTTCTGTGCAAGTTTGTTTCCTCAGTGTCTCCCAAAGAGTCCTTCCATGTTCTCTACCTGCTCAATACCTCATTTTCTTTCCACATCATCTTGTAAAAAATAAACCCTCTTGCTGGCAGAGTGACTCCTCTACGGGACGTTTCCAGTTTGGGGTCACCTGGTGATAACCTGTAACCCGATGACTCTTCCTCTTTCTCGAGAGTAGTATACTAAGTTTGTATAGTAGTATATTAAGTTTGCTTCCCTCCAGTACTTAGGCTGTCATCTTTGGGAAGGATGAACCTGGCAAGCTTGAAGAGAGCAAAGGCTTGTCTGGCCTTCCTGACTAATGGCACAGCCATCGTAACATTAATTCTTTTGAAGCTTTTTATCTGTCTTTGCTGCATATCCGTCTTTACTCTGCATTTCTCTGGATGTTTGTTCTCCATTAGCTGCCACCTTTGACTCACATTCTGACAGCCATACTCATCTGTAGCAAACAGATAAACTGATGGGGAACATGACATTTGTGAAAATGGGATCCACAACTGCTGCATTCTTCGAGATCTCCTACAAAATTGTTTCAGTAATTACAACTCAAGCCTTCTCTGCCTCGTCATTTCTTTTACATGGCAGTGTATACAATGATGTACTTCATTTTTGTGGCTTTATCAGTTGATGTTCCTTCTGCTGCCTTTATTTGTCAAATTCCTCATAATTTTGCGCTGCGCAGAGTTGGAAATGTCTTTTTTGTTTCCTGCAAATGCCTGAGGTTTCTGCAGTACTGTTTGTTATTCTACTGACTTCACTTGTTCTTTCAGGCTGTTATATTTAAGACTGATGAGGCATTCATTCTCAGTCAAGAAGCTTTTTAAAAGTACACTGAGTTGTATAGATAAATTAATTACTACAATTAAATGCTTGTATATGTTTAGGAATGATTGTTGACTTTCCCCCCTAAGCACATTGTCTTTAATCAAAGACTGCAGAGGTGAAAATAATCAATTACTTGCTGCCTACTTCTACTAAAAATATCCTCATTTCTCAGATGGGTTAGCTGACTGACTGCAAGATAATTTACTGTGCGCAAAACAGGTAAGTAGAGAAGAGCCACAAACCCACACTGGAAAAGGAGGTCTATGGTAATTTCAGATAATGTTTCCCCAAATACAAAAAAAAGAACTCCTAAAGTAAGAAATCCATAGAATTAAAGTTTGTTTACACTCCTAGATTGCTAGCTGCTTTAATTTGTAGCCAGCATAACTACGTCCCTGAATGTGACTACCATCACAACTCACAAGGTGTGTCTCTCCGTAGCAGGCTTTTAAGTACAATTGGAATATCAGGGTATTTTAATAACAGCCTGAAAGGTAGACTGTCTTAGGAGTTACTCTGTGCTACTGCTGCTAGGTTGTCTGAAACCAGTGTAGGAATTTCTGCTCTAATCTGTAGTGTGGACACGCCTTTAGTATGGAAAATACCATCTGCAAAGAATGTCAAAGAAAAAAAAAAGTCTTTTTAATAAAAATTTAGCACATAAATCACCCACTAAGTGGAGAACATAGATAATTAATGGCAGTTCTAATGATACTGCTGATATGAGTTTTTCCCTGTAACTGATCTATTTTTAAAAGGTCAGCAGTTTTATAGAGGAGTAAACTTTAAATTTCAATACAAATGTATCGAACAAAGACAAAACCAACGAATCAGGGATGCAATAGAGGACATTTGCTTAAATATTATTACATCTGTAAATTCAATTATAAGATAAAATGTTATGATACTTTATCTGAACTAAAGCTGTATCTGTACCCTCTGAGTGCAAAAAGAAGTTATAACAACTTCTAACTAAGCTGACAACTCCTACTGCTACACTTTTTGCCTTTTTTTTCCCTTTTCTTTTTTAGTAAGAATTACTTGGCAGCATAATACAACTCTGTTATGTGACATTCCACTAGGGAGATGTAGTTAATGTATGTCACCTTTGCCTAGCTGATAAAAACGTATCTCAGGGTACATGACAAAGGCTATAGAGGAAGGCTGCTGAAGGGAGATGATATGGTGCTATAGTACCCTTGGAAGGGGAGTCCTAGTAATATACTGCAAAGACCGATGTCCGAAGTCGTGAATATTCACTTTGGTCCCAGGACTGCTGTTTCTGAAGCGAACGTCAGGAAAGAAGATAGAGGGAGGGAGAGGACGAAAGTGAAAAGGACAGGAAGAGCTGGAACCACAGAGTAGAAAAAGTGCACTTCTGCATGGCCCGCTGGCCTTGGCAAGTCGGAGAAGGAGCTGGCTCTCAGTAACCTGGCACGTCTGCACCGTGCAGAGAAGGAGGATGAGTTTGGATCCTGCAGGACAGCCTTGCTTCAGAGCTCACACCTCAACAAGATGACTCTCCTGCTTTCTGCCTCGACCGCAGCTGTGCACTGCCAATGAGGAGATTTCTGCCTGGTGGGTCGCTGCCTTCCCTCTTAGTTGCAAGACCTACCGGTAACACTCTCAACACACCTCCTCAGTTACACAGGATAATACTCTCCGTCTGCTCGTAGGGTAGGACACAGACTGATGTGCTCATCTGTTCACAGAGTATGTGCTAACAGCTGGAGGCTTGTTAGATTTGAACCGAACAGTAGGAGGGGCAATTACTGTGTTCAAATCTAGGTTTTGCTCCAACATGAGCTGTCTAACGTTTGCTGTCCTTAATTCTCAACTGAACTGTTATATTGTAACGGTAGTGTAAGGAAATATTGTATTTTTTTTTGTCTTTTTTTTTTTTTTTTTAATATCAGTAAGACTAACTAGACTAACGTATTTCAACAGATTCATATCATTTGTTTTTGTACTTAGAAAACATTCTGCAGTGGTGGACTGTACTGGAGAAACGAAGCTTAAACACACAATCACTAGGTAAAATTATGATTTCACTGGAACAAATACATGATTCTACTAAGTTGTTTCATTGTTCCCGATAATACAATTAATCAGATTTTCACTGAATGTGTCATCCATAAGCCAAAATAATGCTTGATAATATCAAGTTTTGATATTATCTTTTGAGCCAAACACACTCAGATAACTCCTGCTGCTAAGGAACTGGAAAGATCTCTTCTCGCTCTTTGGGTAAATCTAGTTAAAGGAGGTATGTAACAGTTGCATGCTAATTACTAGTTACAGCTTAACTATCAACATTACTTTAGAAGAACTTCTGTGTTTACTAAATTTAATGAAAAGCAGTTCTAAATTGAAGAGTTCCTCTAGGTACTTGAACTTATCTTCTGGACGTATTGCGATTCCCAGGCAAGAAATGTAGAAAGGAGGATTAGATGAGACTTCTACATCGAGAGGTCTTCCCCTACAGTGGAGCCAGGCTGTTGCTGGAGTGAAGTCCTACACTTGGAAGCTCAGCTCAGGTTATCTAGGCACATGGGAACCAGATTTTCACCTCTCTCTAAGAGTTTAAACCACTTTTAAACTTTGTGATCTGGATGAGTTTTGATTAATTGAGAAAAAGGTAAGGTACATTACTTCTCAAGTTTGTCTTTCTTTTCATTGAGCAGATCATTAATTACTTTATCTGGGATTTCATTTTTGAGGGCTGTCTTCACATACTAAGAGCCTTCACTGTGCCCTGTGGTTAACCCAAGCCTACAGTTTAAGAGTGTGATTCTCACCTCTCTGTCAAGGATGGCGTTCTGTCATCCTGTGAAGAGTTACTCAAACAGATTGACAAAAACAGTTATCTGCAGTCAACTTTATTACATGAAATGCAGCTTTTCTGGCAGCGAGGCTGGCAGTGTGTCTATTATACACTGAAGACTGGAAGCAGCCAATGGTGGGATAGGGTTGAGTGAGTGGGATGGCTGGATTTAGCATTAAAAGCCAATAGCAGTTACAAAGATTTGGAAATGTTGTAAGATTTCTGCTCCTCCTGCTGTATAGCAGACTGCAAAAAGGGTCCCATAGGAGTAGAGCATGTTGGATCTCACACTGGCATTGCAAAGTACAGATATATTAGATAATTGGCTTCATACAATGAAAAAAATAATTTCTTCTCAATAATTATGGCTGTGATTCTGCCAGATGCCAAGCATGTGATAGTTTCCCTGATGCTTTGGGTACCACTGTCGACAACATGGTAGCTCTTTGTAATACATAGTGTATCCTGTCTTCATTAACTGCTGGTAGATGCTCTTGGATAAAGTTCTTGCAGTGTCGTTATAATGCAGAGCTTTTGTGGTTGTTAAAGTAAATTGTATTGAATAATAGATGATTTTATATATAGTTTCTTCATGCTGTTAAAAGGACAGGAGAGTTTGGCTGTTTTGCATTGCCTTAGCGGGATGTTATTCAGTAGACTGAACAATATTTTTTTTTTTTCCCCTGATTCAGCGAATAACAGCCCCACATGTGACAAGAGCAGAGAGCAATTTTCATTTCCCTTTAAACATATTTCACTAGGCAGGGACCTGTACTTTCTGTTTTCAAGTCAGTTATTCCTAAATTCATACATTTAAGCACCGACGGTTTATGTTACCGTCTTTATGAATTTATAACACAAACCCAACCTCCCCTAAACCCTCTAAACCGCCTTAAAAAAAGAAACAAGGGCAGATCTCCAGCAGGTGGCAGCCAACTCTAAAATATCGCGAAATTAGCCCTCTTCAGTGTATGAATAAAAAGACCTAGAGCACAGATGATGCAGAAATAAGCCAGCAGTGCTTTGAGAAGCAATTTCACACGCTTGTTGTCCTACCTTTAGGTTCTGAATGTTATACCCTTTAGAATTTCTTCATAAAATAGAGGGCAGCTTCCCTTGGCTTTAGGTGACAAAATTTCACTTCTTTAACCTATGACAGTTTAATATTGTTGCCTTATCAGAAGAGCTATCATCTCTATTCTGAGGAAATAACAACTGGTGTTTCCCCTGAAAAATGTTTATAAGTTCAAAATAATGTTTTCCAACTTATTATTGATCATTTAGATCAGATATGAACATAAATGCTTACTTTTCCACAACAGCACTAGAACAATCAAAAAACATTATTTTAAATACTTATATCTCCAAAAGCAATCATACTTTATAAAAAATAGTTGTGAAGCATGAGCAAGCATCCTTATACACATACAGAAAGAACACTTGTAGCGGGTCCAGTCTAAGCGAAGATGCTTTTTGCAGCGCATCCTATAGTACAATGACTACTGTACGTTTTGCTGTTCATTTATTTGTGTTACTCTAAAAGCAATATTTTTTAAGTGGCATTATCATAGGACACAAAAATAAACTGGTTATTCAGTTCTGTAGTTAGTGCTACATTATATTACATAACAAGACAATCCACATCAAAATATATTCCTTTGGTGAATCCATTACTGAGAGTTAGGAAAAAGTTCTCTTTTGGTGGCCAAGATACGTCCACTCTGTCATCAGAAGGGCTGAAATTTGCCCTCATACATGATGCTGATTGCCCAGTTAAGCCTACCAGCTAAAGGGCTGTTGTCATCAGCAAGAGAAGAGATTCCCAGTGGCTGAGGAGGAGCATATTTTCCCGCCTACTCTGGAAAGACTGCTGCTGGGTCTGGTCAAAAAGTAGCTTTCAACCTTCGCTATTTCTTGCCCTTGTCCGTATTCCAGCTTCAGCCTGCTAGGCAGGGCACTCGGGGATAGAGTGAGTCAAAAGACGGCATATAATAAGAGCCAGTTATGCAAGACCATGATTTGGGTATACTTGATGAGTGAAAAACCATATGCTTGAGCAGGCTCTGATTGCAAAATTCTACTTGACTTCTTTAGGAGACTCACTGCCCTCCAGCTAGAGTGATGTTGGTATATCAGGGTGTGAATGCCACTGCTTAGCTAGCAAGGTGCATTGCATTTAGCGCCTGTTATCAGGCTCCCCTGCAGTGCTTAACTCAGAGTTTGAAGATTCCCCAGTGCATGCTCATACCCAAATCTTTGGGCTTTATTCCCTTTCTAGTTCTTCAGCAACATTATTATATAAAACAAAATTGAATCACTTCTCATTTTTCAGAGGGGGGAGTTTCAAGAGGGGGGCGTGTCAGTCTCAGGTTTGCAAGTAGAATTAAATCTCGATGCTAGACTTAATCTAATTAATTTAATTTAACCCAGAATTAAATCTCAAAGTGGACCAAAGGAAGGAGCTGAAAGACTGTTATGGTTCTGGGTCTCCAGTTTGGTTAGTTTTGGGGCAGTACAGCCCATGCATCTTGTAATGCATAAGAGCAACTCAGGCTATCCGGGGGCACTGCATGTGAACAATCAGAATTTCCGTTTTGAAAGAAAATTTGGTTTAACTTTTTATCTTTTAGAATGTGATGATTTTACCAGGACTTAAAAAATGTTTGGTCACTGCAGTTTTGCCGAACCCTTGCACTTGCACCAGTGACTGAGGTACCTTATGTATCATCACCAGACCTTTTCAGTTTGCTTTATAAGGACAACCAAACTGAAAATCTTTCCATATTTTCCTGCAATTCTTAGGACATACAAATCTGACTTCTTCAGAAGATGCTTTTGGAGATGGGTAGGCAGGGGGTGCCGTTACCTGATCTCAGATAGCAATGCATGCCACAGCAATTACAATCTGTTTCGCCCAATTCGCCCAGCTTTTGCTTACTCGTACTTAAAATGTCAGAAGATCTTAAGGCAACACAGTAAGCGCAACACATAAGAGCAAAGGACAAGGAATCTGTGAACTCTGTCCTCTCCTGATAAGGCACCAGGCTTTCTTACATGAATGCTTAAAGGTGACTTAAATGACTTAAAAAACCTAAAATCTGAAAAACTAAATGTGGGATTTACGTTAGCAATTAAAGATGATTTAGTATGCAATATTTTTAATGTTACTTTTCTTCTTATTTGCCAAGAACTAGTTAAAAATTCCTTTTTTTTTTTTCCCTTTGCTAGTAGTTGACAATACTACAGCATAAGACACTAGTTCCTGAGCAGACCATTGCACGTAGGTAATTGTGAAGATGGAAGAAGCTACTGCACCTTTAAAACAAGCATCATTTAAAAATTTTCACATTTGGGATCCTACCATTTCTCAGCATTGCAGCTCACCTTTAAAACTGAGAAGTATCAAAATATTTTGATTCTCTTCAACTAATTGAAATAATTCAAAGTCCCCTGAGCTTTATTAATGAGCGTGTCTTTCTGTACCTGGGAAGCTTCACAGTCTGCAGCTTTTCTGTAATATAGTTGAATCAGGTTTTTTTCCCTTTGAATAACAAACTAGATATTTTTCTATGATTTAGGACACTCAAACTCTCCAAATGTTTGAAACGTTGTACGAAATTATATTAAAGGTACAGTCGTTGATCTCAGTTTTCAAAATCTAGGAAGTATTTTGACATTTCAAGCATCACGTTACAATTAAATGTAGATTTTTCAAAAAATATGTTTAGTTTGGTTTTGTTTCCTAGAAGAAAAAAAAAATCCTTGCTATTGCAGATACTACTTTTTGGTAACAATTGACTTTTAAAACAATGATAACTATAAATGCATGAACTAATTTTCCAAATTGCTGAGAGATCAAAACCCCCAGGAAATCAATTAAACACTGTGTTTGGCGAGAAACAGATTCGCAGCAACTGGTATGGATATATTGGAATATTAATCACACGACAGATGACAAATAAAGAGTGCATGGGAGATAGAGGGACATGACAGAAGTATTAGTATGACAGCAAGAGCATCTAACTAAAATGTCAGAATTTCCAAGGAATTTAGTAGGGAAAGTCTGTGTGATTGTTGAAACTACAAACTTAGTGGTAAAGTAAATATTTAATTATCTGCTTGTAAAAAATCATTACAGGAGCAGAGTAGGTTTTCTTACATACTTAAAAAAAACGTAAAAGCTGCACTCATCTAAGAGAAATAACAAATGAGGAAAGCATTTCAGTGGAGTTTCTTCACCTGTATCTTTTGATTTATTTAATATTGAATCATTCATGTGATTCAAGTTTTTCTTAAAGTTAACAGTAACACTACATCTGAAGTCAATCAGAACTTCTGAGGTCTGTGAGTAGGCACTTGCATTTAAGACATATTTTTTTTTCCAAATATAATGACTATATGCAAATAAGATTCCTCTAGAAAGACCTAAATTAGGAACTACTTTGTCGTGTCGTTGCAAAGACATTGGGAGAAAAAAGTTAAAATTTTGAAGAAACTAATTTATCTTTTATTTAGTTTGCTTTTCACAAAACCACAAATGCATAGCTATGTGAGAGATATCTGTCTGCTTCAGTGCATAGATATAATTGTGCAAACACAACAACATTGAACAGACTGTAAGAACATCAATTAATTTATTCTTTCCAATTCTCTAGGTGCATTGCATTATTTAGGCTAATTTTCTTTTTTTGACCCTCTTTTTTTTTTTCTCACCCAGAATGCCTCTATGTGACTTCCAGTTCTCAAATTTAAGTGTTTCCAGAATCTTTTACCCCTTGGAGCTGATCCTTTTTCCCCATTATGCCACTGACATAGGCAAAGAAAAGCTTTATTAATGTAAAATAAAATTTAAAAGTGAAACGATGTTCAGGTAAAAAACAATACAAAGTTATGAAATGGAAGGCAGAAGATTATAACTCTAAGGATCAGTGCTTCTGCTTAAATAAAATAGTTAGAAAGATATAAAAAGAGTGAACAAATACTTCATTAAAATGTTTCTCTTTCTGTAGGTAAAATACAATACCACACTCTAATGGGAAATTTTCTAATTCAATGTTAGGTTGCAGTAAGCATTCAGATTTTTTGAAAAATGTGTAATTGGTATTGGTGGACGCATCCCTTAAAATACTGGTCATGATATTGGTATCTCCAAATTAAGAAACATACACCTGTAAAAGGCAATACGGAGATGGGAATAGGAGACTGGGTGTGGTAAGAGGTCTGGCTACTTTTTCGGGTGGCAGTGCAAGCTTAGATGACTGTGAGGCATTTCTCTGTAATTCAAACCTTGCATTTTCAGGGTGTAGATGTTATAAAATCCACCAAAAGCGAGCCATGCCCCAAGAAACCTACCTGCAGGGTTGCAGTCTGTGGAGCTAAACCCGTTTGGCTGGTGCAACTTCTCATCTCTACAGGAGCCAGCAAAGTTTTTATAAAATACTGCATTCACTTCAGAGTTTTTCCAATTTATTAAGAAATCATCCTGAATCAGTTCTATGTGCTGAATTTAACCACCGACTGATTCCTACCTGAGATCAGGTAACCCTCATCTCTGAATTTCTCATTTCTAGTATGGCTTCTAAATAGCTCTTGAAGTTCCCAGTTGTGCTACGCAGATAATCACTAATTACCAGGTATCGTTTTTTAAGGACACATCTAAACCACCCAGCACGGTCCAGTACAGAGAATAGTGAACTAGTGCTGGTAAAGGTCACATGCCTGAAGTCCTGTCCGTGCGATGTGCAATGAATAAAACACTAGCCTAGATTTTAAAACCACAATTATTGCGTTAGCACAGGACCATCGTTAGCCCTTACACCTGGCCTTAAACAAAACTTTGAGATCTAGTTAGCGAGGTGCTTGGTATAAGCTGCGGGGGACTGGCTCTGCAGCATAGCCAGAGGTTTACAGTTGGCAAAGGTCCGTGTTTTTCAGTGACAAGTTAGTTATTAATATTATTTATGTCTGTTTATTGAATTTCAGAAGCATTTTCACGCTGGCATTTTTGAATATTCGTGATTTCCATTACAGTCTTTTAAAATGCATTTCCTTGCTTTTAAATGGAAAAGCACCTCAACTGTAGAATTCTTGGAAACTGTTATTGTAATAACCGTGATAGAAGTGCAAACTTCCATTTATCATTTATATGCATAGACAGATTGCTATTTTTATTATGTTCAACTAAAGTGTTACTTATCAAAGTAACATATAGATTCGGTTCATAACAAATCCTTTATTTCCCCAAACAAATCCTTGCACTTTTTTCTTTGGAAAATTACGTTGCTATTATTAATTTTAATCCTAACTTTCCTGTTCAGAGGAGTTGCTTGGTTTTACAAAACAATTGGGACGGAAGAAGTCGTCTGCTCATTCAAAAATCCCCAAAGGAAATGACTTTCCTGTGCTTTTCTAGGCGTGTTTGTCCTATATTCCTGTCACTAGAGTGACCACTAGAAAATTTTGTTAAACACATCTAAATAATTTTGTTCCAAATTCTACCTTAATTCTTCCCATCTCTCCCATTCATATGCACAACAAAAATGAAGAAGAGTAGAACAGAAACATACAGACAGCGTAATAATGTGCTGGAAAATCCATCCTAGACTACCTGGCTGCATTCCCAGATATAAATCTTGCAGTCTTAGTTTTTCAGTGAAATAATCTCTTCTCCAATACAGGGTATTAGGGAGGACATCACAGAACGTATTTAAACGAGAAGTTGTTATCACTAGGAAGAAGTAACGCTGATAAAAAGTAAATAACCCAAAAATTAAATAGAAGGGAATCTTCAAAGGCATATTTAAAACCCCCATGTTTTAAGACTGTTCTTTTCTGCATTCACAGGGTCTGATCTGAAGGGCAAATATGAAAAAAAATTGCAAGCAAAGATGCTGTTGTGGTATTTCTACCTTAACAAGAACAAAATGTGACGGAGATATTAGAATGTTTTGTTTCTACTCGGGCTCTTTTCAGCAGTTGTCTCATTAGTAAAATACTTAAATTCACATTTTACAGTAGAAATGATAGAACAACAGGGAGGGGATCTCTCAAGAATATCCAGTCCATACAAAAAAATGTACCTACATTGTCCCCACTGGATATTCATCTACTATGCTTTTTAAAAGCACCACTGAAGGGAGTCTCACAACAGAGGAAGAGGACCGTTGCGGTGAGAAAGCTTTCCTTAAAAATCTAAATGATTATTTAGTATATGTTTTCCTTACTTTAAAATAAGGCTTCTGCCCTGCGCCCCCTTGTTTTGGCAGAGTTAGGTTGATGGTTGGACTAGATGATCAGGAAGGTCCCTTCCAACCTAGGCAATTCTATGATTCCATAATTACCACTCAGGGGAATAATAATTCATATCATTTTACAATATTTGAAGTTATTGCAATCATTTTACATATGGGAAGCCTTGAAACCCCATGTCCTTTCTTAGGATTCTCTTTTCTATTGAAAAGAATCAATTGAGAGAATTGCTCTTGGTACTGAATCTGATCTTTGCTATTTTTTACAGAATTTGTTCATTTTGTCAAGATCTTTTTTTTTTTTTTTAATTTTATTCTGTCCTCCAAAGAACTTGCAAATATTCCTACCTTGGTATCATCATTAAATTTTATAAGTGCACTCTCCATTCTGTGATCCAGGTTGTTAACACTCATCTTACGAACACGTCATGTGGAACAGTGTCAAAAGCCTTATTGTTGTCAAGGTATAACGTAACCTCAGAGTCCCTTTTATCCGCTAGGTCAGTTGCCTTGTCAAAGAAAGAAATTAGAGTAGTTTGACATGATTTGTTCTTGGTAGATCCACACTACTTTTTTAACATTGTCCATTGTTTGCTGGATACTTACAAATAGGTTGTTTTATGATCTCGTGTAGTGTTCCTACAAAAATGGAGCTGGGCTGGCTGGAACAGATTTCTCCAGATCATCCTCCTCTGACAATACTTGTTCTTTGGAGAAAGCTGCTGTACTTACCTGCCTCCTTTCACTTTTTTCTGTACTGCTAGTGGTAAATGTCTTAAGCACAGCATAGCTAAACAGTTATAATGAGTTTCCGTGGCAATACCAGGTGAATCCATCAGACCTTCTGAAGTTAAGCATCCCTAATTTATCTAAATATTCTGCAACCTCCTGTTTCCTTTTTTTGATCTACACTTCTATTTTGAAACTCTCTGTTTTCAAAATCTATCATTTTAATAACAAATAATTTTTATGAAAAGAGGAAAAGATATTGACTATTTCACTCTTCTCTCTTTCATAAACCCGTTATTTACACTTTTGTCTGCCTAAGTACAGGATTGATACGTTTATTTTCTGATGCCTTTCCAATGTGCCAGCAACATTTCAAGAAGTTTTTGGTCTGCTCTGTTCTATCACCCTGTTTAACTTTTAGAACAAATAACTATTATTACCATGCGAAACACACTGGAAGTTTTAGTTGCTTTAAAATATGCTCATCTACATTCCCCTTATAGCAGGCTGATAGCAAATCCTTACTACGTTACCTTTTTCTCTTTTACTCTTTCATAGACACAATGGAATTTTCTTCCACTTATTCCTTCCCCTGAATTCCAGTCCAGACTTCAATTGTACAATGTGAATGGATTTATATTAAAACAAATTATTGAATCAGAATGTAGATTCCACTAACGCGGCCACATTGCTCATAAGAAAAAAAGTTTACAAAGGATTATGTCTTGCTTATTCTAGGCTTTGAGAAGAGGCTAGATAATATACCAAATGATATGAGGAGGAGTTAGTCAGACACGGTAAAGCATGGAAGAGTCAAAAGAAAACACCAATCTCTACGAGGCAGAGCAAGGAAGGATGGAAGGAAAAATATCCATATAAGAGAGTTAACATCACAGATCTGGGGTTTCTTAAACTGTATGATTATGAATATATAAATCAAGCTCCAAATATTATGGTAGTTTGTTTTACTACAGTTTGGTTATAATGATGGATATAATTACTACATTATAGATTTATCAGTCTTTTTGGCATGCAAATATTACTTGCACCAAATAATCATGCCTTTATTATAATTTTTAAGAAGATTAAGAAATTTGGAAGTGGGAAAAAAAACCCCCAAAAATATATTTGGTCAATACTACTCCAGTCTTCAAATTCAGTTCATGAAACGTTGAAACATGTGCATGTTTTGCCTTTGATTTCCAGTAGGGATTTATATAGTGGTCCCGTGGTATTATACCTCATGGAGAACATGTTTTTATATTAGAAAACAGCATGATACTTCTGTGATTTAGTTCTACACTGGAAAAGGGGGATTATTTACCATTTCTGAGTGACCTTTATCTATCTGCCAAGTTACAGCTGTGTGGTTGTAATAATCCCCACAAGAGTTTTCCTCTCTGAAAGTTGTTAGCCGTGCTGGGAGTACAAACTTAATAGGACCTTCAAAGAATAGCTAACAAAAAGCTTTCCTGTGCAACTTGCTAGAGTACAGTATGAATCTGACATGCAATAACACTGGGTTGTCCATAGCTGCTTCTTTGTGGAGACATAGGTGGACAATTTATACCTCTTTCCCTCCTATTTCTACATTTGGGGTTGACAACCAAGAGGTCTATGATACAGGCTCCACGGGCTCCTTCTCACTCCATTCATTGGGGGTTTTGCCCTATCCCCATGTTCTTCTCACTTTTTATATGGTCTCTTTGGTGGCTGCTGCTTCCCTAACAAAGAATAGCCACACTGCATCATGAATGGAGCTGCAATTTTCTGAAAAAGCACCTGCAGAAAACAACTTAGAGTGCAGCAGTATGAAACATAAGATGTTCTTCTGTCATAGTAGTCTCCACAGCCTAGGGTTAAATATCACAGCTCTGTTATGCAATATCTAAAGAGGTTCAGGGCATGAGAATGGTCTTAACACTGATCAAAAAATGCTTCAAGGCATTCAACAAAACAATATTAGCATCTTACAACTCTGTTTTTGTAAAGACTACAGCCTGGATTTTGTCCTGAGGCTTCCAAGCTTAGCTATTGTAACACCAAAAAAGCAGTCACTTACCCCTTTCCAGGCACTATGTTGGAGATACTAATCTTCACTTTATTTGAAGAACTAAAATATCCATTGAAATTTATGGATGATATATATTTGACGCTATTGAAAAGCTTTTGTACACTATTGTAATAGGAGCATTATTATATCTTCATGAAATGTGGAAATCACTCATAACTGCTATGAATTTTTTAGGGACCTTCAAGCAGAACACCTTCTTCAATTTCTTTTTCTACAGTACTTTCACTCTTCTGCAGACCAAGACAAAATGGAGAACAACCTAATGTTGTTGAGAGAATATGTCTACATTTATACTAGCGTATAATTTAGCATGACTGGAGAAGATCACTAGATTGGAGCAGCTGGGGTTGGAAGCCTTGCAGCCAATCTGTATGTTGTTTGGGGACTTGGGATTAGCTTCAGTTGGGTCCTCTGAGCCAAATGTCCTCCCCATGCACATGGTGTGAAGCTGATCAGTCACCAGTTCAACACTTCATGTGGTCCCTTGGGGATCATATTTGGTGCATGACTGTTGTGGAGCTAAGGTCTAGCGTCCTCAGAAAGGAGCCTAACTAGTGGGTACCAAAACCATTGTGTCAATACAGCCAGTGAACAGTAACTGAGGATGCCAAACCTGGACTACTCAGAACTGAAAAGATAAGATGGATACAGCTAAAGTTGACTGGAATAACAGTTCAAAAATAACCTACTACTAGATTTTACTGGCATTTGAGAAGGCACACCAGATCTGATAGTTCTAACAATGCTGGATATTTAAAATCCATGCAAAACAAGGCTCCAAAAAAAGATAGCATCAAAATATACTGACAAGGAATACCACCACCTTACACAAATCAGAATCTCTGTATGAGGTCTGAAAATATTGTCATAAGATTTTGTCTTCCTCAGAGGCATGGCAAAAGGAATAGACAGAATCATATCGATGTGACAGCATATTATTAACTACCTGCAACAAGCAATGTATGCTTTATATTTTATTTTATTGCTTATTTCCTACCAGAACCCTAACTATATAATACTTCATCAGCTGTTCTTTTTTTTCTGATTTTGAAATCAAATAGGGATATTTGCTTGTTTGAATGATCAGACCAAAATAACAGATGTGCAAAGATAGATTCTAAGAAAAGGTGAGGGAAATGCAAAGGAGGACTATGATCTTAATACTCATAGGCAGCCATGGAGTCCAGCACTGAATTGTAAAGAACATTAAGCAGCCAGCTTTTGACAGGCTGTCTTAATGTACTGACCTAGTCTTACCAGACATGGGAGCATTTCAGTAAACCACATGATTAAGGCTAGGGGGAAATTGACTTCTCAATCGCTGTTGCACAGTCACTGCATTTTGCAGAATTACAGGACATTCAAAGGACATATAGGTTTCTATCTAATCTGTAGCTGATAAAGACAAAATTCCCCAGTACTACTACTCATACACTACTCATCTAAGCTGGCAAAGCCAACTAGCTGTGCTTGTGAATGCACTATCGAAATCTTTGACAAAGACGTTCATTTTATTGGGAATTCAGTTACATGGTTTTGAAGAGGAATCTATAATAGATATTCTAACTGTAGCCGTTAGAGGGAGCTGATTTATGACACATTTAGAGTATATGAATGCATTAATATGAATACAATATTTTGGAGTAGCATAAACTACCTTCTTCTTTACAGCCCTTTGTAAGATTAACTATCTGATCAACAGTGTTAATGTTATTGTTAGAATTAGTATTACAATTAAAATTAAAGGTGCTGAGATTTCTTTATCTAAAAAAAATATATATTATTTTGGAAAACACACAAAATTGTCTTAAATGAAAGAACTTGAGAGAGAAAAAGGGTCCTTAAAGGCACAGCAAATAGGAGCTTTCAAATTAAAGGTTATGCACAATAAAAGCTTGGACAGAACAAATCATATTTCATACTCATGAAATATGAGAGACACATACTCAGCAGCAGCCACATCTGCCTTCAAATTTGAAAAAGTCTTAGCAAAAGAGGATGGGAAGTTTAACATGTTTGCCTTGTCTGATCCCCTGCCTATCATGGGAAATTTAAACAACTAAATAAAAAGATTAAGGATATTGTTGTCTAAGCGTGTGCAAAACCAATTCTAATAAATAGATAGGAATTGTTCATTTCTGTATACAACAAGGAATTAAAAAAACATTGGAAATTAAAATGTCAGATTGTGTATACAGTAGCTATTATCCAAAAATAGAGATCAAGGACTAGTCAAGTTAATAGTGATATCTCACAAATATTGTGTTAGAAGTTATCACAGATAGTGGTGACTCACAGCTCGAGATTTTTTATTTTATTGGTTGAATAAAAAATGGAATGGAGTTATTGTTACTGACGTCCATTAAGAATTGCATTCTATTGCCTAGGTAATAATTCTTCATTGAACTCTAATGTATTGAATGGAAAAAATGAAAAGGAAGTCCATTATCCCACTTCTGATATTTATTTTTTATATCTAGATTTTATTTATCTATAGCTTTATTATTTTATTTATAAATAGTATTTATAGTATATACTACATGTACACTATATAAATAGAGAATATTTACGCAAAATTTTTAATATATAAATATTTAATATACTGTATAATATTCATACACGCACACAGACACATATTATATATACTCCTGGCAGAAGAAATTGAAAGGAAACAATACTGGTAGGGCTGGGCTAGGCAGATGTGTTCCTTTCTATTTGATCTACTTACAAGTTATTTGGTTTGCAGATTTAAAATAAAGAAAACAAAAATAGAGAACAAAATTTAAAGGAAAAGGAAATGAAGGCTACGACAAGGTTTTATGAATGGAAAACCAAGCATAACAAAAAGGAAAATATGAAAATACTTACACACAAAAAGAGGCATTTAAAAAAATATGATTCAAAATAAACAAACAGATCAAGGAGCGGATTGAAAGAAAAGTGAATATGATTCAAAATAAACAAACAGATCAAGGAGCGGATTGAAAGAAAAGTGATTGATACTTATTGAATCCTTCATCATGAGCTTAATGAAACACCTAGCTGTTGTATGGAAAAGGATAAGTTACCCTTATAAAAGGAGAGAGGAGTGTATCAGATTTTAAGAGACGGAACTGAAGGAAGGAACTTCGAAAATGAGAACTCTGCAAACAAGGTGAGAGGGAAAAGCAAGGAAAGCAGGAGATGGAGAACTGCTGGGAACCTTTGCCCATGTGAGACAGTAAAACCGTAGCGGTGAATGGCAGAAAGAGGGAGCGAGGACTAAAAAAAAAAGAGGGAGTAATACTGGGGAAACAGATATTCCCCATCTGCTTCTTATGATGTTTCTCCGATTTCTATTTATATAATGTTCACAGTACATATACTCTTGGTGCTAAATTATTCATTTAAGGTTCATGAAAATGTTCCTGGTTGTAGAGTAGTTTAACACCTTTTAATTGTTTACCAACAGAAATCTGGCAGTGTCCAACCAGCTGGATATTACTGTCTCTGAGGGGTTTTCATGTTCATAACATCATTTATGGAGCACCTGCACTCTCCACATGTACATACCCCAGAGCATCCAAGGTTTTAGAACCCCTTTCCCATTCAAGAGTAATGACTGCAGATGCCTCCAGATGCTGCAGTGGAATATTTCTTCATTTCATTGACCAGATGGAAACAGAAATTTTTGTTTGGACTTGAGAGGAGAAAGACACTTTGACATTTGTTCTTCTTCTGCTTGGATTGAAATGCTGAACCGCTCAGGTTTGTGGGATGAGGGTGAAGGAACTTCCAAGCAGCCAACAGCTACTTCTCCTAATGGGTGTGAGATCCTCAAGCTGAGATCAGGATCTGTCTTCCCTGAACTTTCCTGGCAGCCAGCGGTCGCTCTTCCCATATGGAGACTTCACTAAGAGCGCAGCTGAAGTGAGGTCCATCTGGATACCGAAGAGACAGGAAAGAGAGTCAAGAAAAGGAGAAAAAAAGCGTGATGGAGAATAGGAAACTCTTAAGACATCTGGTGTGGATAGGAAAATATGCTACAAGGCAAAATAATGAGGTACAAGGAGCTATGGTGAACAGAAAAAGCACATCCCTTAAAGTATGTAGAAGTAACTACACCACCACCAACAAAAAATCCCACGTAATTTAATTTACTAATATGGAACCAAAACCTGATTCCCAATTAGTATGTGAAACAAATTCAGAGGTTTTTTTTCTAGTCTTATGGAGCTCATTCAGTATTATGCACATTGAATGAATATGAATAGATGACTGGAAGGCAAAACTCACCCTTACTGAACCTGTCTTATCTACAAGTTGTAAAGATAATTTCGAAGTTTGTCTCTAGCTTGAAAATCACATAATTGCAGAACTTTTCAGAAGGATTTCCTCAAGAATAGTCTAATATTTTTAAACCCCCCTGTACCATCTCCAGTTCTCTTAGGAAGTTATTTACATTTCCGACTAAAAATAAAGGTCTGCAAGTTTTAGTCTTCAGGTATCCGTGTTCAGATTTGTAAATTTAGATCAGGATAGAGTAGGAGGAAAGCTAAATATGGCCCAGATAGCATATGTTCACCTCACTTAGAGGATTTGTTGTTCCTTTCAAATCAGTAGAAAGAATAGCTAACTCATTTGTATATGTTGTGCAACTTAGCAGGGCAGGCACAGGGAGGTTAAGAGCCACGATGAAGATAAAGCAAGTAGCAGCAGAAAAACACTGGAGAATAAAGACACAGACATTTCTACATGCAGCCCAGGATCATGTCAGCAACAGTAGCTAGTTGTAAATGACTAAAAATTAATAAAAGTAGGACTAGCATACCAACAACATCCTTCCCTTTTATGCTATAACTGCTTTATTTCTTAGAACTCATCAGAAAGACACCACCTCAAAAGCCTTCATACATCTGATAGACCATAACATCAGTCTCTCCTTTATCCTGATAACACTCCTCCAAAGAACTCCAAGATGTTTGCAAGGCAGAACTTCACTAAAGCTGTTCTGAGACTTTCTAAGTATATCACATTCATCTGGCTGTCATCTAATTCAATGTTTTAAGACAATTTTTACTCTTTAGCCTGGCATGGATTGTAAGGCCTTAAGTTTTGTGGTCTCCAGATCCCCCTTGAAACTCTTATATTTGTGCCTTTCATACCATCTTTCAAGTTTTAGTGACCAAAAAGACTTTCAAATGAGATGTTACAAACCCTTTATAGTAACTTTGCTATTTCATCGCTCGGTTCATTTACTTGAATGAATTCCATATGTTCCTGGAGATTTCTAATTGTTCATTATGTCAATAAATTCTATAATCTGTTCTACAGTCACTTCAATTTCAGATAAATCCTTCACCAAGTCCCTCATAAAAATAGGTTTCAGCATTGGAATCTTCCTAGTTTTTGTTACTATGAGCAAATTACAAATGTAGAGGGCAAGAGAAATTTAAACAGCCACATGGGATGTTATCAGATAATTTAGTTTCATCCATTTGAGAAGGTCACTATGTAGTTACCACATGAAAATGCAGATCAAGTGAAGCCATGCTCATCTCAATGCAAAGTAAAATTCATCAGCTTAAGCCAAGGTTCAGTGGTCCCTGGCTCCTGAGGGCAATGTAATTGAAACACCTGCAAAGAAAAATATTTTTTGTGTATTTTTTTCTGTATTTGGTAATCACCTTGACCTAAATATTAAATATCTGGTATTTTATTTCATGGAAAGAAATCAGAATGTACTCTTTTTATTCTGGAATGCAAAAGTATTTTCTGAGAATTTCCATCAGTAAGTAAATTTCAGCTCCTCAGCCAAATATTTTACTATCTTTTTCTAACGTTATTTCAACTTTATATGTGTGGTTTACAACACACAGTTGTCTTTATCTTACTTTATGTCTCTACTTCAATGAGCAAACTGGTCATAATACTCAGGCTTGTTGCATAGTGCTTGTCCTCGCTATCCATTTCAAAATGTTTTCTTTCAGAAGGGCCATTTGTCTTTGGTTGAACTCCCTCAGATGACACCTTACTGCTGACCCTGTGGATTCCTCTTTGGTGTTGTGATGTATTTCAAACACTCTCAGAACCTAGGTACTATAAATTTACTCTTGTCAGTTCTACTTTCAATTCCTTTAAAGAAAAACCTCTAGCGTGTTTCTTAGGATATGGCATTTCTTTCAAAGTCATACAGAATATCTTTTAGCTCTGCTTTGTCCATGCTGTCTTCTTTTTGGTTCACTGTCTTATTCCTCCCTTCCCGCTTTTCCAGTTGGAAAGACAATAGCTCCCTCTTTGATGAGGTCAAGCCATGGTCATCCCTTTCTTGTCCATGACTCGTTTCTCTTGATAAAAATCTTTGGACTTAAAAGTTTACCTTCAGGGAAATCTCCCATTTTCTGTGGGTCCCTGTGCTCACAGCCTGTTCCTGCCTCCAAACAGTGACAGCTGGTAGAGTCTCTGGGACCTCTTCCTCCTTCTGCTCTTAGGCCATAAGGTTTTTTCACACATGGGAGAAATGCTAGGTGGTAATTCAAGCAGAAGCAGGAAAAGACTGTGGGATGTGCTGGGATTGAGGCTTGTATTGATGACTTAGAAATTAAGTGAAAATATCAGCACTTGTTGGAGTGTCATGAGACTTAGTATATTAACTTTTACAATTTTTTCCCCTTCAGAATTCTTTCTCTCATATCTTAACCATTTTGTAATAAATTTTCAATTGTTATCAATTTTTTATTTTTATCTATTTTTAATCTGACTTAAAACCTAGACCATAATTACCTTTTCTATGGAAGACACGAGAACCTATGCAAACCTGCTGGGGGAAAATTTACGATCCATATTCAATCTATGTACTGTTCTTTTTTCTCTGTTTAATGCTACATGTATTTATATAGCCTGATTCTTTGATTTAACTTTACATTGACAGCTTACTTCTATTTGAAAAGGGGTGGAGAGTTCTGCTTTGCATTTTGATTGTTTTGTTATTTTTCACCTTTCTATCTGCAATCAGTCAAGTGAAAGGACGAGACAAAAAATGAAAACTGAAAATTAGCAACATTTTAAGAATGGTTTTACCTGCCCACACCAAATTTTCTTTGACCTCAAGACCTATCCTAGTACAATAGAGAAAGGTATATATCGTTTAGAATTTAGAAAGAGTGAAGGAAATAGTTTTAATGGGCAGCAAGCTATTGAATTTAGGAGTTATGAAGTATAGAGAATTGGCTCTCAAATAAGGTCCCTGGCTCAAAGACAAATGTTTAAAGAGAGGAATGCGTTTAACTGCTGACAAGAGGACTGAAAGGAGATCTACTTACAGCATATCACTTCTGAGGAAAAAAGAACAGCCTAAATTAAGTACTGTCTGGCTTCTGTTTCTAAGGAACAACAAGAACAAATTGCTGAAATCTGAAGCTGGACAAATTCAGGGACTTTTTTTCAGCAAAAGGTAGGAATGTTTCTACTATTAGAACAAGCTTCCAATAAATTTGGTTTCTTCATCTCTTCTGCTTGGCTGCTCTTCTGAAAGATCATTTCGGTGAAGTACAAACAAATTCTTGGGCTCTAAAATATCTTGTGAAATTTAAACAGTCTAAGATACACAAATCCAGACTGGTTGATCTAATGAACACTTCCAGTCTTAATCTCGCTGCACCTGTGATTGTAATATTGGAACTAAAATGTGGCAGGCGAGAGGGAAAGATGTAAAACAGCCTGCCTTCCTACTTAGCTGGCCTTGAAGCTTAACCATGGGGAAAATCCTGCTGGCTCCCTTTAGGCCACGGGCTCGTGTAAGAATGTAGTCAGGGCATGGTTGTGGGCACAGCATGAAAGGGAAACGATCTGGCGCAGGGGAGGCTGTGGGAAGTCTTGCCCACACCTCCCCTCTCCGTTAGACAGCACCTGATCTGCTTCCCACCTCCTGGCATTGGATTCCCAGTTTTGGGGCTGACATCCTGCTTTCTAGTATAATTGCTTTGTTTCCCTGATGAATTTTAGAACTGCTTACACTTCAAGCAAGGTTTCCTTGTCTTAACGACCTTGTTCTTCCTTTGCCAAGTCAGCCCTGCTTGATAAGTCAAATGAGACAAAACAAGCTTTCCTTCTTCGCTTTCCCAGCAGATCATTTTCTCTCCCTTTTCTTTCCTTCTTTTCCTGCATATGGGATTAAACCACTTTTGTCACAGAGTAGTGTGACACATGACACGGAGCCTGTGAAAACTGCAACCATCCAGATTGCATCCAGACTGCAACTCATGTGGTTGCAGTAGAAACTTCAGTTTAAGTCACCTAGGAATTACACAGGATCCAGCACAACTACTTTGCATAATAAAACCTACAAACGTGAATGTAAAATTGCCTTTCAGCACAAAAGTAACTCTCAGGAGCTACTCCATTTCACAGCAGAAATTGAAAAGCATATTAAGCTGGCTGTATTCTACAAAATCTAAAGCAAGGGCTCTAATACAAACTAGGGTACAAACAGCCTCTCACACTTAGTGCATTTGAAGGAAAAATCGAAATATTGCATGCTGAGCCCTAAAATGTGAGACGGTTCTCTGATATCACCACCTCAAAGTTTGTTGAATCACTCATGTTGAACCTCTTTTGCTATGACTAAAAACCTTTTGAACTGATTCTTAGTTTTGCAATCTTGTTTCATACAGAAAGCCTCTTTGTAGTAACATTCAAAAGCCATTGACAGAAGTTTCAGAAGAAATTTAGCAAGCATAAAAATTGTAGTGCCTTTATTGTCATTTGAGACATGAGGTTAGTTTTTCATATGACTAGGTGAACCATAATAATTTTTAGTTTAATATGTATTCCTTTTACTCATACATTGATTTTACCAAACATTTAGTGTAGCATAGCTTTTGGAGTTAGGGGTTTTTTTTCCAGTCCATCCCCTTTTTCAACTCCCTCTGCATAACAGAATTTCAAAGAAATTTTTTGAACCTTTTTACATACCATAAAATCTGTTTCCATGTTGATCATTTAATCCTCCTAGGAAACTGTTTGCTGCCCGCACCTGAGGTTAAACAGTCTCTAACTCCTTGTCTGTAATTTTTAAAATGCCTATATTTCTCAATGGTTACACTTAATATCAGATATTATTTTATCTTGTTCAGTATGCCATAAGTTTACTGAAGGGTTTCTCTTTGAATTAGAATCAGACTTTCTTACATATACATGAAAAGAAAGAACAGTATGGAAATAAAAGAATGAGAGGAAAACACCACACAATGAGATTGCTCTGACCTCGATCCTCTTGTGTGTTCCACAAAATTCCATCTCTCGGTACAAATGAGACCTCTCTCATAGTGCAGGACAGCAGAAGGATGCAAAGCTTCCATAAAAATCTTTGTAAAACTTCTTGGAAGGCACCCCCAAATGTAGTGCAGAAGTTGTCACAGGTGTCCTGTGGGAATACAAAAGCCTGTTATGATGTGATTAGTCACGTAACCTTGCAAGCATGCACTCTGGTACACAGCAATATGTAACCGTATGTTTATATTGTATTCTGAGTATTGCCATGCAGCAGTCTTTACAAAGGGAAAATGATTCTACAGACTAAAGTATCTCTACCATACAGAGAAAACACTGTAGAGAATAAATCATTAAATGGACTTCATTGCTCTATGCACAAATGTAGTCCTCTTCCACATTTTTGGGTTGGTTTGCAGACGGATATGGATACCTAATACTCAAGTCTTACATGTTTCTACGGCTGTTACAATGTGGGGATCTTGGTCATAAGGTGTTCATCTTATTCGAAACATCTGATTTAATTGTCAACTGATAAGTCATCTATTTGAATGATTAACATAGCTTGAGAGAAAGGGGAGCACTCTTACCTGTCTTATTTCATATCAATTGTCATATAGCACTTCACATGCATCTGGCAGCGGGATGAAGCACCATCAGTAATAAACTGTTGGCTGATACAGTTCTTCAAAATGGCAGTGAGTGCTGATCGAGCCTTGAAGACCCTTGTTCCCTCTTATTAGTCTTTTCAGATATGTAAGACCATTGCCAAGTTGCCTCTTGTTTTTATTTTAAGATTTAAGGTTTGATTTAATAGCATGCCAATCAAATCATAATTTGACTTTATTTCACTTCCATATGATTTCTGGATATGTTTTTCAATTTTGAACTGACTAACAAGAGCTCCACAGATGAAGCAGACAGGCTGAAGTGAGGACTTCTCATCTCTTCAGAAGACTTAACTCCTAGTTTCCAAAATCTCAAAATAAGAGGCTTCCAGCATTTGGTTGCCTTTAAAAAATGAGATACCACCATTGCGAAATACAACTTTAAATCACTGTAATTTTTCTTGTAGCCTCAGCTTGTCAGATCTGCTGATAAATTTCTGTTACATTTCCTTTGGGACTCCAGCAGTGTAAGTACATACTTGCAGAAGTGTTAAATGCTGCTGATCTGACTAGGGAATATTCAGATCTGCAGATTTTTCTTAATAGAACCACGATTGTAGCCCTGTGTGAACTTGTACTGTTTCAAATGTATGTCAGTATTTTTAAGACAGAAAATAAGTCCCAAACTTGGAGCCATATCTGTGTGGGGCCTCTCAGAAAAGGGCTGTTCTCCCCCAAGACATCTCCTTGCTCACCCAGGCACAGTTTCTATCTAGATCACATTTTATGTCCTATAACAAGCTCACATCTCCTTATTTGAGCATTGTCTTGAAACTATTCTTTCACAGGCTATTTTTAACAACCAATGGGTGCCGAGTGTGATTCTTCCCCACTTTGGCTGCCATTCATGGGGACCACTCTCCAATGTTCAAAATTATGTATGAAATTTAAATTCAATACATTCTTTTTATTTTAAAATCACAGAATAAAATCATAGAACAGTTTGGTTTAGAAGGGACCTTTACAGTCCATCCTCCCCTGCAATAGTCAGGAACATCTTCAACTAGATCAGGTTGCTCAGAGCCCCGTCCAACCTGACTTTGAATGTTTCCAAGGATGGGGCATCTACCACCTCTCTAGGCAACCTGTTCCAATGTTTCAACACCCTCATCGTAAAAAATTTCTTCCTTATATCTAGTGTAAATCTACCCTCTTGTCCTTTTGCAATAGGTTCTGCTAAAATGTTTCTCCCCAGCTTTCCTGTAAGCCCCCTTTAAGTACTGGAAGACGACTATAAGGTCTTCCCAGAGTCTTCTCTTCTGCAGGCTGAACAACCCCAACTCTCTCAGCCTGTCCTCATAGGAGAGATGCTCCAGCCCTCTGACCACTTTCGTGGCCCTCCTCTAGACCTGCTCCAACAGGTTCATGACTTCCCTGTGCTGAGGGGTCCAGAGTTGGACACAACGCTCCAAGTGGAATCTCGTGAGAGCAGAGTAGAGGGGCAGAATCCCCTCCCTTCACCTGCTGGCCACCCTGCTTTTGATGCAGCCCAAGATACGGTCGGCTTTCTGCGCTGCGAGTGCACATTGCTGGCTCACGTCCAGCTTTTTGCCCACCACTGCCCCCAAGTCCTTCTCGGCAGGGCTGCTCCTAATCCCTTCATCCCCCAGCCTGTATTGATGCCGGGGGTTGCCCCGACCCAGGTGCAGGACCCTGCACTTGGCCTTTTTGAACCTGATGAGGTTCACACGGGCCCACTTCTTGAACTCGTCTAGGTCCCTCTGGATGGCATCCTGTCCCTCAGGTGCGTCAACTGCACCACTCAGCTTGGTATCATCCACAAATCTGCTGAGGGTGCACTCGATCCTGCTATCTATGTCATTGATTAAGATAATGAACAGTACTGGTTCCAATACGGACCCCTGAGGGATACCACTTGTCACCGATTTCCATCTGGACATTGAGCCATTGACCGCTACCCTCTGGATGCAACCATCCAACCAATTCCTCAACCACCAAACAGTCCACCCGTAAAATCCATATCCCTCCAGTTTGGAGAGAAGGATGTTGTGGGCGACCCTGTCAAAGGCCTTACAGAAGTCCAGATAGATGACAACCAGAGCTCCTCCCTTGTCCCCTGATGTAGTCACTCCATCATAGAAGACCACGAGGTTGGTCAGGCAGGACTTGCCTTGGGAAAGCCATGCTAGCTGTCTCAAATCACTTCCCACTATGTGTCTTAGCACAAGGTTTAGGAGGATCTGTTCCATGACCTTGCCAGGCACAGAGGTGAGGCTGACAGGTCTTCCTTTTATTTTTTTGCTCAAATACAGAGACGTTATTATTATTTCTTTAAGGATGCTCCCACAGTAGCAAAATAATTGTCACAATTCACAAATAAAAAATAATATCTGCAAAACTGACACTTTGGCATTTCCATATACCCATGGATGTTTTCTTAAAGATCCAAGAATGAAATATAGTGGTTGTTTCTGCTTTTTTCCAGATCATTAAGGAACAAGTTAAATACGATTTAAGCTAACAGTAGCAGTAAAAATGCTCTACAAGATTTACACCTCATCATAGCCATGTACACTGGTATTTGTCTTTAATGCAGTCCAACAATTTGAAATTCCATATCTCTAAAAATGGGTACAGAATCTATCCTTGCTGCAAAGTAAAAGCTAAGCTTTATAGTTAGAAATATCAGGTCTTTATAATGTTTTATTTGTTGATATAATTACTCCTATAATGTGGAAATCAGAAAGCTGCTTTCAGCTCTGTATCTCTTTTTAGGACAAGGCAGAAAAGCCATTTAAAGCTTTCATTTTGTATAGATATGAAGTGAGAAAAGGAATTAGGAAGTCCTTTTTGTATAAAATATGCAGTTTAGTTTGGTATTCTGTGACTGAAAATGTAGTAACTTGAACATGTTTCTCTGATTTATATGCAAATGACTCAAATTCATGTTCTAAAGCCTTAACAGTAGTATGTCACTTAAACATACCCATGGGATATACCACTATCATTATACTGTCATCGCATAATACCATAGTTTATGCAGTAGTCTGAATACTAAAAGGTAAGATGACCTTCATTAAAAATCTATTCTTGATTCTTGATCTATTTTTGATTGTAAGAAAATAGTTATTTAAATTTTTGATGCCACATTCCTTCTGTAAAATATCCCTTTCCCCTTAAAGTCAGGATCTTGGCAATAGAGACATTAAAGATGCACCAAAGATAGAAAAAAACTTTAGAATATTTCAGTCTGATTTATCTAAAACCAGCATTTCCCCGTGTCCCCAAAGTTCTTCAAAAGCTTATTGCACTTTCTGAGGATTTTTTAAAATTATTTTTATCGTCCCCAAGCAACGCTACAGGCTTGGGGAAGAGTGGCTAGAAAGCTGCCCGGCAGAAAAGGACCTGGGGGTGCTGGTGGACAACCAGCTTCACATGAGCCAGCAGTGAGCCCAGGTGGACAAGAAGGCCAACAGCATTCTGGCATGTATCAGGAATAGCATGGCCAGCAGGAGTAGGGAGGTGATGGTGCCTCTGTACTGGGCACTGGTGAGGCCTCCCCTCGAGTACTGTGTTCAGTTCTGGGCCCCTCTGTACAGGAGGGACATTGAAGTGCTGGAGTGTGTCCAGAGGAGAGCTACCAAGCTGGTGAGGAGTCTGGAGGTCAAGCCCTATGAAGAGAGGCTGAGGGAACTGGGCATGTTTAGTTTGGAGAAGAGGAGGCTCAGGGGAGACCTCATTGCCCTCTACAACTACCTGAAAGGAGGTTGCAGAGAGGTGGGTGTTGGCCTCTTCTCCCAGGTGAATAATGACAGGACCAGAGGAAATGGTCTGAAGCTGTGTCAGGGGAGCTTTAGATTAGCTATTAGGAAGAATTACTTTACTGAAAGTGGTCAGGCCCTGGAACAGCCTGCCCAGGGAGGTGGTTGAGTCCCCATCCCTAGAGGTATTTAAGAAGCATGTAGATTTGGCACTTCAGGGCATGCTCTAGTGGCAGAGATTGTAGGGATTTTTTTGTGTGTGTATAGTTGGACTCGATGATCTCAAAGGTCTTTTCCAACCACGAAGATTCTATGATTCTATGTGGGGAATTTTACTATGCTTTTCCTTCCTTCCATATATACCTCTTGCGTTTGGTGCACTTCTACAGAATACTTCTTTCCTTTGCAGATCTACACCACTACACATCACAAACTAATTAGTTACATTGCTGCAATCAGTCTATAGCACAGCTATTCCCTGTCATTATCTGTCAGTGTTCTGCATGCTGTCATTGACTTGGGATAAAAGTTTTTGAAGAAACACAATTGTGTGTGAGCATGTGTGCACGTGCGCATGAACATGTAGGAGGTTCTTTTGTCCGTAAACCAAGGCTTACATCAAAGACAGAGTAATTTTAAGAAAAATCTTTCAGATAAAATGTTAAAATGTTCTGTACATCTAAAAATATTCAGTATTTTCCTTGGAGCTGCAACTATTATATTGAGTAGATAGTTTGGCTGTTGCAAACTCAGCTGAAGTGCAATGCTAGATTGGACGAGCTCTCACTTCTAGACAGCTTTATTAAAATACAGTAACTTTTTTCCAATGAAGGAAAGCCAAAAATATAATGCTGTTGATTTGATGTGAATGTTCTTAATTTGCAGCAGCCTAATGAAGACTAACTGTTAGAATCTTTAAAATATTTTTTACACACATTTTTCACTTCACCATTTAATGCAAATAAGCTTGTTAAATTGTCTTCCTAAGCTGACAAGGGAGGGTTCAAGTTATCATAACCAATTAAACAGAATAAAAGGATATTTAATTTTTTATTCTGTGTTGGACAGCAGTTGTTTATCTTCTTTAAAAAGAGACTGAGTCTCATCCCTAGTCATGTTCCTAGATCAAGACAATATCCCAGTTTCCTACCTCTACAGATATCTCCTCACTTTTTTTTTTGTTCAAATAACCCCACTCAAAGCAACACCTGTGTTAGTAAGATTCAGTTTCCTGCATAACCTTGGCTTAATCTTAAAGGATTCCTATCCTTCTTTTTTAAAATAATCAGATAACAAAGTAAAGCATCCTAATTTCACTTTGTTGTGCCCCCTATGTAGTCAAGCCTACTGCAAAGTGGATATAATTAATTGCTTTTCATTTTGGATAATGGACAAGCCAGAGTAAAGATGTTCTCTCTTCTTGGGGATGTATAAAAAAAAATTATCCCAACTTAGATTTGAAAATGTAAACTTCCCCAAATAGCACTGATTAAATTATTGAGCCTTCTTGCCTAATACCAATCTGTAAAATTTACATGCTGATACCAGGCCTGAAGTGTACACTTAAATATTAGAATGGAATCATAGAATTGCCTAGGTTGGCAGGGACCTTTCAGATCGTCTAGTCCAACCATCAACCTAACTCTGAGAAAAACCATCACTATATTGCTTGAATAAGGGCTGCAGTCCTAATTTTAGGCTCCACACACACTCTGACATTTTTAAATCCTGAGGCGTCTGTCTGGACCAACCTGGTTTTAGCCTACAGGTTTGCCATCACTGCCTTTGGCAGACAGACCTGCCCTTGCTCTGTCTTCCCTTCCAGCTGGCCGGGTGCCCACCAGCTCCAATCCAAACCCACTGTGCTCTCAGCAGAGACGATGGCATTAGCTCAGGCACTCTGCCTTCAGATCAGTGCTGGCGGTTGTCCACTTACCGCAGAGACCAGGAGGAGCGAGCACGGGGCAGTCTCCGAAGACCACACAGACACACTGTAAGCTGCAAGAAGATGTAAGCATCTGCAAAGGGCCATACTCCCAGTCTGGAAGAGAAAGAGAAATTTGGAAGAGAAAACTTCTGAGGATAATAGTGCTCAGCTGAGACTGAATACCTATTGTCTGCCTTTGCCTACGCATGGATACACATACACATTTTGCAATGGAACATGAACGTTGAGTTTTGAGAGGAGTGCATCTTGTCCCTCTGGAATGTGAAACACTTAAATATTTTGCTCGTTTTATTGTCAAGCTGTCAGGCGTGATGTTTAGAAGTACCTGCTGCAACCTATATTGTCGCACTTCACTAGTCAAGATGCATTCCTGAGGGGACCACCAAGCTGTACTTAAGAAGTGTTATAAATAATGCTGTTTAGTAGATTTCATCAAGAATCTCTTTAAAAGCAACACCACAACATCTGTTAAAAAGCTTTCTGGGAATATCTAATACTTACAAGACTATTTTGCTATTTATACTACTATTACACCTATGAAACCCCACTGCTTTTATTTTCAATTAAGTTATAACTGCATAAAATCCAAGAAAGCCAGAGGTAAAATCTAGCCCTCAGTATTCAGGCAGGAAAGACCTTAGCTTTTCACTCAGTGCATTGACTGGTATATTCTGTCCTCAGCTACTGCTGAATAATTAAAACAAATACTTAATAATGAATGCATAGTATTTCCTTGCCAACATGCTAGAGTGGCTTTAATAAAATTACACTGGTAGTTGTGTCTCATCTGTTAAAGAAAAATGTCTTTATTTTATAATAGTCATTAAGAAGAAAAAAAAAAACAAACAAAAAAACCCCATACTGAAATGAAAAAAGAAAGCCACATCCTAATTCTGTTCCACAATAGACTGAAATAAAAGGAAGACTTTAGGATCAGTTTACAGTGCGGCATATTTGTTGAAATACAAATGCTGCATGGATGCAATGGTTATCTGTTTAAATTGTTTACTCCCTCCAACACTTTCAGATCACAGAATCATAGAACATGTTGGGTTGGAAGGGACCTTTAAAGGCCATCTAGTCCAGCCCCCCTGCAGTAAGCAGGGACATCTTTAACTAGATCAGGTTGCTGAGAGCCTCATGAAGCCTGGCCCTGAATGTCTCCAGGGATGGGGCCTCCACCACCTCTCTGGGCAACCAGATACAGGTAGTTGTATGACTCTTACATATGCTCATGCCTGAAGTAGAAACTAATCATCATTTTATTAATTATAAGCATCTGCAACAGTAAAAAAGCCAATCTAACTCTGATTTAACCAAAACTAGAGGGCATGCATGCTCTGTCCTCCCCTTTGTCCATATGAAGCTCATTAAGTGAAACCTTTGTCCTTAAAGGGATGACTTGTGGTATTAAGGATAATAAAGTCGGGGCTCTGACTCCAGAAATAGGTGAGACTATTGTGTGACACTTAAAGAATTGAAAGTGAAAAAAGAAAGGGATCCACAGAACCTGCTTTCACAGTTGTTTAGCATAACGACTGCGTAGTACAGCCCACTACTGCCGAGCTACCCATGAACGAGATACTCTGCAAACCTTGAAGCACTGTAAATACATTAGCTCCATGCTGTACCAACTAATTAGCTTTGCTTTTCAAAGTTTTTTCAGTAGGGCTAATTAGTCCCTACTCTTTTACCTCCAAAGCAAGCCAGTGTGGTTCTCTCAGGCCACAGCAGTGCGGATCTCCTGCAAAGGAACACCAGTTGGGTGACCTTGTCCCATCTGTCTCTGGTTGTAAAGAAGGCTTTACACCGTCAGAGAGACTTTATGCTCGGCCTCTATTTATGCTTTGCTTGCATGAAATTATTTGCAGATTACTCAAAATAAAGAGGAATGTTAGGCAGTGAAGGAAAACTTTTGCAATTCCGAAAAGAGCAGTATTCTGACACCCACATCCACCGCAGTTCTGCCTTATTGCATGCCTGTTCTGTGCGCTGGAATAAAATGGGTCATGTAAATGAAACAATGTCAAAATAATGCTAATTCACAAAGAATTTTCTAGCAACCCCTCACAGTCTATCAAACTGTTACATAACTCCGTTGTTTTGTTGGGGTTTTTTTAGTTATTCTTTAAGTTTTTTGGGGATGGGGGAGAAATGGGAGTTATATCAAGAAAGTTGGTTATTTTTTCCAATCAAAATTTCTGAAGACATCATTATTTTTTGACTTAAGATCACATATTGGATTGTACAACCATTTCCTCATTAAAAGTAAGCGCATATGCCCATGAAAGTAATACTCGATTTAGGGTTATCTCGTGTAATGGAGCAGCTTAGCCAATGAATTAAATCCCAGAGCCAACTGATGGATTGGCACATTATTTCAATTTAAACAATTTGTCAAACCTTAGAATTATTTTTATTTTTCATATTTTCTTCCAATTCATATCCTCTTAATATTTATTAGGTATTTAGTAGAGGTTGAAATTAAAGACAAAAATATGATTACTTACAGCATAATTTTTTGGTTTGGTAACATCTCCTTTATTGCCACTAACAGATTATTGCATTATTTGGTTTTGAATGCATTCTCTGTCATCTCTTATCTGCTTTAAGATTGTCTCTCATTGAGCCTGACCTTGGACGCAGTCAAGTGGCAAAAAATAAAATAAAGTGAAAAAGCTAGTGGAAGCAAGGGGAATAGACAAGGAAGGAAATAAATAAGCAAATTTATTTTTTTCTTTTCCTTTTAAAAAAATGCTGCACTGTAATTTACAGCATCTATAAATGATCTTCCTGTAATTATTTACATCTCACCACTGATCATTTAAATAATCTATAACCAAGGTCAGTTTTAACATGTAGCAAAACAATCTAAGGCTTTTAGTCATCAAATGTTTATTTTCCCCTTAAATAGAAATTGTATGTTGCATGCTGGAAAAACACTTTACAGTTGTGGTTTTTTTTTTACTTCAAGCTGTCCTTGTTTTATTTAGCAAAGTGCTGTGACTTTAGTGTCACTTTAGAAGGTTGGAAACAAAAGAAAAACAGGAACATTCAACCTACTGATACTTTAACTTTGGTCTTAATCTAATTACACATCTCATGTTATTTTTAGTGGCATAAAAAGGTAATTAAGCTTATTTCTGGAATAGTTGCAACACCACGCTGGATAAAGGACTCAGGAGAAAGATGGAAACTGCAGGAACAAAACCACTTAAAAAAATGAGATATAAGGTAAAGAGACTTTGGCATCTGCCCTCTGGAAAAGCGGTCTCTTAGGTGAGTAGCCTCCCCAGGTGGCATGAAGGGCTGTCAGCCAGTATGTTAGCCCGGGGCAGAAGTGGACAAGTTAAATGGCAACTTACTCACTGAGAAAACACTGAACCAGCCAGGTCCATGAATTCTTCTTCTCTCCAAGAGCTGAGCACCTGGAGTGGGCAGCAGGGAGGCATTTCCCACCCTGAGCAGAGCAACCATTGCTCTTACCCCGTGCCAGGAGATAGCGCCAACAGCATATTACCGATATAGCTGTTGAACAACAGGAAACACCAGCCATACATCAATCATCAAATTAGAGCAATTCAGCTATCTGTAGGAATTTCAGTGGTTTTATGAAAGGCCCAGGGGAGTTTTATATTCATTATTAGTACATAAAGCTTTCAGATACTTTACCCATTTTACACATATGAAACATATAGTTGTTTTTGTGATAGAGGAAAAGAATGCAAGTACCATTACAGAAAGCAAAGAATTTAAATCTTTAAATGTTTTAAAAATGGACTCAATCCTTTTTAGAAAGAAGCAGTATATTACTGTAAAGCAGCTTTTTTTCCATTTCTCTGTGCTCTTGTAGATAGCACAATACTTCAGTAACCTCAAAAATAAACATTAGCTATCTACTTCACGGCAAAGAAGATCTGGAAAACTCTGACAGGTTATCCAGTACATAAGCAATGAAGCAACAGGTATAAAACCAGCTGTGCGAGAGTACGAAATTCTCACGTATAGCACTTGTAGTTGCATTAGGTACTATATGCAAGTGTTTAATTTAACATTGCCTATTTTGAAAACCAGAACACAGATTCATTTTCACCATCCTGCTTTTTGACAGTGTTTTATATTATTACCCTTCAAATCTCAAGGCAATCTACATGTGAAGAATTGTATTCCTGACACGCAATTATTGTCCTATAACTATCAAAATAAGCTGTCTCTCTCACTGTTGTAAGAATAATATGGAACAACACTCAGCGCTTCCTACTGATAAAATAAAAAAGATTGCCATTACTGCATTCTGTCATTTCCAGACAGAACAAGTGCTACATTTTAGAAACTGCAGTTACTTGGTGCTTTATACGCCATGTTATCAGCTTTAGTAGAACTCAGTGTTTGAATGTAAGTGGTAAAATATTACTATTGCTACCTTAACACAACAGCTCTGAGAAAATAAACTTAATTGCCAAGAATTTTGTAACTTTGGACCTGAATTTACTCTCCTTAAGAAAAGAACAAAAACCTACATTTGATTCAACAATGAATTTGCCTGAGTGCACTTCCAGCACGTGAATTTAGTTCAGCAGGGAATACCAGTGCATAAAGTACATTAACNGCGTAATACCTGACATCCATCTGTGAGAAAGATGAATGCACTCTAGAGCTATATGGAGAAGGATTAGTTATACAATGTTGGAAATTAAGTAAGCGGGGCCTATAACAGTGTCTTGTTTAACCTAGTGAAACTCAAAATAAGAGGGGAATTAAAGGAGTAAGTCAAAAGAAATATTCATGCTTAGCCAACAGCATGAGCAGAAAAGCAAATGGAAATAAAATAAAAATGAATAAAAGAAACTGGAAAATGGAAAAGTGCGTGGATGTCTGATGTAGCTATTCAGCAGAAATAATGAGAAAAACAAGCCCAAATAATGGCATTTTTAAACAAAGATATGAAGCTAACCTTGATTTTATAGTCAGAGGGGTGATGTAACATTGCTACCTGTATACCTGGGAGACTGGATTCTGCCACTAAGTTGTCCTTTTCAAGTTCTGTACCTATAATCTGAACTTCAACTTTGTATTTGCAAGTTTATTTGTGAATTTTACATATGGTAAAGGACAGTAACGTTTAGCCATAACCTGTCTTGCTGTAATAGAGAGATTCACCTTTTCTGGTTATAAAAGTGTACACTGAATCTCCAGATGTTTTCGGATGAAACACCTAATCCTGAATAAATTCCTTGATGAGTTGTAAGAGCATCCATTGTCTTCAGTCACGTAAGTTATCTTGCCCACACTCTGTGATACTAAATTGTTTCCGTGACAACTGCAGCAATTGCTTACTGGGGAAGAAAAAAAGTCCTTAGTGCACACTCATATGAGTTGAATTCAGTGCTCTGCGCATATGAACAGAGGAGGATCTCTGCTGCAGAGCGTAACGGTATGTTTTTTGATCACCGATTATTTACCTGCATTCTGACACAATTAAGTTTTAAGCATAGTGTAACTGAGATGCAAATTAAAAGAAAATATAGGAACCAAAGTGTCCCAGTTATAAATTAAAAACTTACATTTCATATAAATAAATATCCTTAAAAATATTATGCAATGTAGGTTACCCTTTGACCTTTGGACATAAATATTAGCTGCTTAATTCACTAAGTATATTGATATGCCACCATATAGAAAATACTAACATCTATTTACAAGCTCTCCTAGTGACATGTAGCTTTTTTTTTTTTTTTTTTTAATTCAACGTACAGACTGTAGATTGGAAGTGGAAGATATACATGAAGACAGCATTTTGCCATTTTTTGCCCCATACAAGCCGGCTTTGGCAAAATCCAGATTATCTAGAGCTGCAAAAAGCGGAATTTCAAAAGCTATTTTTAGTTGATTAGATCCAGGTGTCTTGAACAGTTGTAGGTTTTGATTGAAATGGAATTTTGAGTGGCATTCTGAAAAATTAGGCTTCTTATTTAGATGCTCAAGTATGGATTTTTCTTTACAAATGTCCATCTACTTATTTGACATCTACCTACTAAATAGCTTTAAATGTATGAGTAACATATCTTGTCATTTTCAGGATAATAAATTGAAGTTAAACCCACAAAATTTATTTTAGGCCTACATAGATCACTGTGTGAATCCACAGGCTTCCTCTAAAATTTAGGAAGCAAATATTTTTAAACTGATAAACTAGTTTTCCGGGCACTCAGAAGATGAAAATAATTTCTAGAGCAAATTTTAAGATGTAAAGAAAAGCATATGCTATAGGAATTTTTCAGATGAGAAAGGTGCTTTACCTTTGGACATCAAAGATTGTGCTCCTGAATCTTGAACTTTGAGATATTGTCTTTCCCCTTTCGCTTTAGTTTTCAGCTAAATATTCGCAGATTCTTTCTGCAGTTTTTAAATAGATAACTCTTCATGGCTACTATAACTTGATTCCATCACAAAAGATATAAAATTCAATTATTATTATCATTATTGCCTAGCTACTCCAGTTTTGCATAAAACTTAAGAGTATCAGCACAAAGCCTATAAGGTGAGAAACACCCATAAAAACCAAGGCATTAGCGTTGAAAGAGGAAATACAAGACTGGAGGCAGTTTATTAGGGAGAGGTATTCAAGGGTCTAATTAGGGAACAAGCCATAACTTAATTGATGACTTCTAACAAAAAGGTTTGAACACCAAATCAGTGATATTGTGCTACCAGTGATAGCATAATATTTGGGAGTCATTATGATCACAGGGAAGGAATAAAATATGCAGAGAACACTGGATTGCTTTGAATATCAGAGAAACACAAATAAGATAAAATTCAATAACTTTGAAATAATGTGCAAAGGAATTCTCCCAGCAGACATCGTCTCATCAGATGAAAATGGCAAAGGAGAAAGAGATACGTATATTAATTCTGTGAGTCAATTTGAGCTGTGACATTTATTTGGACTTTGGCTCTGGTTTCACTACAAGGCAACTGTGTACAGGCAAAGAACAGACAGTGTCAATGTTGTGACAGTAAAGTACAAAGGAACATTTGTTACCTACAGAAAGGTTTTGATTATTAGTGCTGTTTCAGAGGGGATACAGCTCCAATAATTTTTCTGTAGTAGGAATTGAAGACTGCTGTGTCAGTCTTCTGTACCGTGTCAAGTCTGAGATTATGATTTGCAGCTTTCAAATTTCTTGAGACTGCTCATCAAGAAAAATGTATCTAGTTATGCACTGTATTTAATGTATACTTCTTCCTTTTTCAGAGAATTTATCTATCTGTGTTTTCTAGTCATTTTTTGCAAATTTGACATAAATACATGTACTATGATTATAAACTTAGGGCTGGAAGGTGATTCTCAGCTCATTAGGAACAGCATTTTTAATATGATACAAAAAATGTGCATGCTCCATTTAAAAGTTATTCAATTTCTTTGGTGATGTTACTCATATTCAGGGCTGTTTATTCAATCACTCTGCTGTGACGGTTGCAAATGTTTTGTTTCCACCTCATTTTCAGCCTTCTCGACCAGACTGATATTGTCAAGACCAAAAACAAAATCAAAAAAAGTAGTATAAAATATCATTTATCCTCACAGCTGGTTTAAGATGTAAGCCTAAAGTGAAGACCAACATTTTCTAGCATTGTTCTTGAACATATGTAGGGAACTTGGCAAAATTGAGAATCCAGGCAAGGATTCAGACAAGTAATGCCACTTCACGAGTTACTTCTCATGATTTCATGGTAACATATCAATTTATTGTGTAGCGCCTCTTGTATTTGGGCTTGCTTTGCAGCATCTACAGAGTATTCTCATGACTGCTAGAGTTAGGACATCTTCTGGAATGCAGAGTAGAAAATTAATGCACCAAAGCACCATGTCCTAAGGCAACACTTTGGTGCATGTGTGAGACACGTCATATGATGTTTATCAAGCAGAAGTTTTCAACTACATCATCATAGTGTGCTCGCACTTCATGTTTTCATTAACAGAAGGGGTTTTTTTAATAATTTCATGCCTATTGACTACGCAGTTCTTTAGCTTTCTGAATGTTTAGGAAAACGTGATTTCATTAAAATACTAAAACTAAATATAAAACATCTAGGAGAAACCTATTAGGGTTTAGATACTGAAAAAACCCAATTATATTAGAATTATGGTAGGACTTAACTACCTAAGATAATCAGCCCAGAATGGTCTTTCACCTTTTCAAAAAAAACCCAACAGAATCTTCATGTAGATGTATTGTCGGCAGGAAGATGATGCAACAATTGTGTTTTGGACTGAAGTTCTCTAACTCTTCATCTAGCTACTCGTTCGGATGCCAGAGACCTCATTGTAGTCGATGCACTCTGAATGTACCTAAAGAACTGAAATAACGGGACATCTCAACAGCAGTAGATTCACTGAAAAACAAACAAACAAACAAAAAAAACCCAAAAAACCACACCAAAAAACCCTAAACATGAAAACTTTAATGTTATCAGTGTGATGTTCCATTTTTGGTTTAGATTAAATCATTTTAGGGTTAATTTAAAAATATTCTGAAACATGCCGATAAAAAGCATCCAGAACTGTTCTCTTTTCTCTCTTGAGTAAACACCTAATCCCTATAGAATTAATCTGTTGTCTCACTTATTAGCAGTAAGGAAATTTGGGTTTTTCCGGGAGGGAGATGAGAGATGTGGAGAGGTCTTAATTATTAAAATATTTAATCTCGGTTGTAAGTAGACTTTTATATCCCAAACTCTAGTATAATATGCAAATTCTGGAAGAGACGAGAAAGAAACTGTTCATCTCAGCACCCACAAAACAAGGCGTTTTATGCATATACAGCTTTGATGTAAGAGAAGAGGGTGGGTAAAATACTGTTCCTACCTCATAATATTTCTGATTAAATTGTAAAAATTCTTGCAGCTGTCTTGAAGAATGAAAAATTTCATTGCTATATATAAAATGATTATAACGAGCTTCTCATGTGTTGCATAAATCAACTAACGACGAGTTCTACGATATGTTAAAAATGAATAATCTTGCATTATTTTGCTTGAAACATATATATCTATTGTCATATATATATACAGCACCATTATTTCCTTTGTGGATAGACACATACTTTGCTATTTTGATTTAAGTTAAAGAAAGATCCATTTCAGAATTCAGCAATTATAGATGTAGACTGTTCTTTGCTATACTTACATATTTTCAAATACAAATAAGTCTGAGCAATAAATGCCTCCAAGACTATGACAGCTCCTGATGTAAATCAAGGTGCAAGATGAAAGTTATAAACCAAGTGAAATATTGAGTTGTCTGAGCTTTTTACTGTTAGGATGTTAATAACCTTTCATCTTTAGTGCTTTTTTGCATGAAATATTTATCTTCCTGTTTTCACTTGATAATGTTTGCAGCCTTAAAGGTTGTTTATTTTTTTTTTCATGATATGTTATCAGTGTGGAGAAGGGATTGTTTCTCTGCTGGCAAAGACACAGCAAGTGAACTATGAACATAGTATGACTTCGCCTTACGGAGCTTACTGACACTGGGAAGCAAAATTTACCCTATTGGTATTTTATCCCTTTGCAAGAGGAAAATATATTCCAAAACTGGTAGCAACATAATTCACGTATATGATTTGATTAATGAAAAGATTTGACACAAAGCAGCTAGAGCGCTAACGAAATTAGAAAGAACTAGCTGCAAAGTTTTTGTACAAATTGAAGTCACAGTTTCAAAGCGTGGGAGCTGGATTAGTCTGCTTTTAAGTCAAGGATAGTAGAAAACTTGGAATAGTGATCATAAGGAAACATAGGTATTCCAGGTTAGGACTGCTAGCTGTGAGAGCAAGAACGGTGAATTTTCATTGTGTGTTACTTATCTAAGGAAGTAAGTATTAATATGAAGTCAAAAGTGCAGAAGTCAAGCACTCAGGGGCAACCAGAATTTCCACTGTGAATGGAGCTACTCTAACAGAAAGATAAAGAGAGATATGTGTATCTTAGTCAAGCAAAGAGCACCTTTGAGACATTTACAGGAGCCAAATGAGAAAGACGTAATTAGCTAAGGCAAAATAGAGGCATATAATAAAGCATACAATTTCAGGTAGCAGAACTATGTGATGCAGATTTGGAAAAAGATGAAAACCACATCTTTGGAATACACCTTCTATCTCAGAATACAAGGCTAAAATATACTTATTTTGGTTATTAAAATTAAGCAAAATTAAGATCAAGGGGGAAGATGACAATGTAAAGATATTTCTTCTTTAAAAGTATAACGTTAAGCACTAGAGTAGAGGAAGTACTACTTAAATTCAGAGATAATCTTAACATAGAAAAAAATGGTTATGTTTTGGCAAAGAGTATATATGGAAAGACGATATTAGCTGCCACAAAGCAGTCAGGAAATTTCTAAGACAACTTTAAATATTATAAATATTGTCAGACACCTGAACTGGACTGAGCTAAGGGTCATTATTTTCATTAAATACCTGCATTACAAAGTCTAAGGGGATAGAAAACTAGAACTGATTATTTAAGGGGTCCATTTCAAGTCTTAAGAAACTCTTGGACCACTAAGCTTACCCCTTCTGTTTGACAAACACAAGACGTAACTCAGTTCACATGTTCATGAAGATCTGTGTTGAAACTGGGAATAAAGCCATCAGAAACATGCAGAAACTCCTGGACCACCACTGCTTTTAGATTTAGTTCAAGATTATGCTGATGACATCCACATAGGCGAATCTGTGGGGAAGAGGCAGTTCATGCCGATTATATCGCAGACATCTCGTCTTGGGACTTAAAAATGGATCTGATGGGACCCTCTTTTGCTGGTTCATACCCTGCCTCTATCAACAGCTACAAAGGCATATGAGCTGCTTTATAATCAGAACTACAGACTATGTGAATTAGTGATAACTGTCCAATTCTTATAGTTACAGAAACTTCCATATTTAAGCATAAAGTAATCTCTCTATTTCCAGAGTAGAGAGAAAAGTGTTTACCCAGTGATCACGGGCATTATAATACTTTTGGAGTTTAAAAGAACTACACCGCCAAGATATTTTTTCAGTTTGCTGCTCCGTGAAGTTATTTCAATGTCTGAAAAATTCTAGAAACAGATTTTTGAAAAGAAATCTTTATATTAGAAAAATGATACACCTATGTTTTTCCAAAAGTATTTTCCTCAAAAAGACTGCATTTTGGGAAATTAGCAAGAAAATTACTGTTATCCACTCTGAAATAAATCTTTTCTTAAGCATCTACCTCAAGATGTTGTATAAAGTGCTTCATTACTACTATGGAAACAATCACAAGGATTTACTGTGTTGTTATAGACTGCTGGGTTTTTTTTCTGTATATAGTGTGGTAAGTGTACACCCGATGCTTGGGAAAGAACTGTTTGGTAATATAATGAATGAAGTATTGCAAACAGTGCCATATATTTACTCTTGTGAGTGTAGGAAAGGGAAACATTTCAGTATGAATGATTAAGCCTGTGCTTCCATATGCTTTTATTTAAAGTCTAAAAGCTTCTTTTTATGAACTGCTGTGCTTCACTTCGGGATAGCAAATTACATTGTATGTTTTTGTTTTCTTCAACACAACACTTGGAGAACCAGAGCATAACAAAACCACTTTCAGTGCAACCCAGAGTCACAAGGTGAACTTACATCATGCCAATCT
Organism: Stercorarius parasiticus; assembly: GCA_013396915.1. Lineage (NCBI taxonomy): Eukaryota > Metazoa > Chordata > Aves > Charadriiformes > Stercorariidae > Stercorarius > Stercorarius parasiticus. The sequence goes on along the minus strand of VWZL01001280.1, from coordinate 37,247 downwards.
CTTTTTTGAAACGACCTTCAGTAGAGACATAACCTACTTTCTAACAGAGAACAGCATTCAAGAAGTCAACATTATGGAATAACAAGGCTTGCTAAGCCCATTTATACATCTCTTGAAAGGAAGGAGAGGTGTAAACACATTGTAGATGAGTTTTATAGATGTGTCTGAACTTTTCCACATTTAATGCTTAATCAAGGAAACCTTTCGTATTCTGGAACTCAGGAATACCAGCACCAGCTCTTTATGTGAACAGACTTTAGCTAATCCCTTGGCAATTCTAGTTCCTGTTACTCCTTCCCTCTTCCCTTTGATGTTGATATGCGAGTTTCGATTCTCTTACACCAGGATTATGACACAATCCAGTTTCTTATTATCCAAGATGCTCAATTTCAAATGGCAAAGCACTCGAGTGACAGCTCTAATCAGACCCAAGAATAAAGCTGGATTACCTAGCTTCCAGACAGAGTAATTTACACTTATGAAATGAAGATATTCAGTCTTTCACCTACTCACGTACATTATCTGCTAGTAAGGGAGACTTATTCTATAACGATTTCAGTAATAAATTGTGCACACATAAAATCAGTATTCTATCAGTATGAAGTAAAAATATATAGAGACTATCACAGATAAAGAGAAAGTACGCAGTTAGTAATTAGAGGAAGGTCAAAATGGTAGAAATGAGCACATTTTACTGTTTATATCTGGTTCATCTTGCTTATCTTTTGTTACACTCCCCTCCCAATGTGCTTGTACACTACACCATTTAGTGTGCGTGTATATATACACACATATATTTCCAAAATATAGATTGCATTGTATTTTCTGTCTAGTTTAAGAGATCGTAGGTAGCTTAACTTTATATTTGAAGGTATTTTTTGTTGTTTTTTTTCTTTTTTGCTACTTTTTTTTTTTATGGTGGGTTTTTTTTTTTTTTTTAGCATACAGTAGTTCCCCAAAGCTTAAAGGAAGTTCAACATTAACTGACAAGGAATTCTAGGAATGCCTTTTAATAGCCTTAAGGAATAAAACACTCCTATCCTCTTCTTTCCTTCCATAGTTTTTGTAGTTTCTTTGAAAGTTTTGCCTGAATTTTCTACTTTTAATATATGGCTTATGCATTAGTCTATTAAAGCATTTTTTTGGACCAAGCTCTTTCTTCAAGAAACATCTTTCCACCAAAGTTTTCTACAGAACAGCACCAATTTCAATGAAATTATGTTTTTCAGATCAGGAATTTTCTTGTCTGTAGAAAGCTTCTTTCCAGTGGTGTCAATAAGATCAGTCATTTATTTAAATACAGCCGAAGTAGGAGCTTCAAAAGAATAATCTGTAGTCCTTTAGCTCCAACACAGGAATGCAAGTCCTTATCTGGGAAATGGAGACATGACTTACAGACTCTTGTCTAAACCAGACAGAGAAACAACTTCATGTTCCTTCCATACTCCAGATGAATACCTTAGCTTAGTGGTAGTAATTATATTCAATGGAGATAATAGTTTTCTGTTTTCCACAGAATCAATGTAAAAGTCTTGGTCTTTGCTCCGATGCAGGGTAAAAATGCTTAAGTCCCCTTAGCTTTCCTTCCGAGCTCTATGGGCCCTAATTATCTCCCCACACAGCACTGTGGCTTCTTTAGAAGGAACACAAGAGCACAGAATGGTTACGGCTCCTTGCCAAAAGGCCCTCAGGAGGGAGGAACCTGTGCCATACCAGCAGTCCTTGCTCTGACAGCGCGGTAGATTCATTTCCTTTCTAGCAAGCATTTTGTCTCCTGACACAGCACCAGCAGTGTATGTGTCTACCTGACAGCTACCGTTAGGTCCATTAAACTAGTAGTATTTTCCAGCTACATTTAACTTTTCAGAGGAATTTTTATACCTGTGGGAAAAGAAGTTTGTATACCCAAATAATAATTTACATTTGATGATATGTGACATATTCCATATTGCTGTAAAACAATAACGAAATAGGAATAAATGTAGGAGACAAGAGCTAAGGCTTGGTAACAATGACAACTACTGTGACATTCAGAACCAGAATATTCATGCCTCACAATGATGAATATGAGGAATATTTATACCTCACAATAGAGAGAGTAACTAAAATGGTATCCACAGTCCACAAAACTGTCATCAGACCCTTTTTATTTTGTGGGTAACCACAGCTTCCTATGGTTTAATTTTAGTTTACATTTTAGCGGAAATCTACCCAAAATTCCTGAGCTGCATGTTAGACCACTTGTCAGACCTCTAGCTGGATCGTAAACTTTCATTCTCTTTTTTTACATGGTTATCAATTATTTTTCTAACATCGTATGATTAATTCTTTGAAATCAATTCAGAAGACTGCAGTAGGAGTTCAACAAATTGTAGGTTTATGTAAATTTTTATTGTAAGACAAGTGTCTCCTCAAGTAGTTTTCTCCCCAAGGGATTTTCAGTGTCTGCAAATTTCAGAGGGACTTGACAATTTTGCAGCAATTTGTAAAACTTCTCTCAGGAAAATATAAACAATTGATTTAATTATACTTCATAGCAATCTGGTTGGAATTGTTCTAGTTGACTTTAATTAAACTTTTTTTTTTTTTTTTTTCTTCTTCCCTAAGGTAAATTCAACAGTAACAACTGCACAAGAGAATTTGTCATGTTCTGAGAAAGAGAATGTTTAAGTTCTGCAATCCCACTCTCTTCGGGGGTTGGTACCCCGACCCACAGCAGAGCTCTGCAGACACTTAGAGAACTTCAGAGCATTGAATTGTCATAAAGAAAATGTTTACGGACTTCTTTTTAATGTTATAACTTCCTAATCAGCAAAGTATTTGCCATGTGAACTTGTAATCTTAAATCAGGGTATTCATTGGTTTTCAAAAAGTTTGTACAGCATTCACCAGACCAGTCATCTCATCATTAAGGGTATCATGTCGGTCCTGCATGATTTCCCCTTCATAAATTCCCTTCACTTGAGGAGGTTCTGGTGAAATGCACAATTTTCTGGGGGAATAGATTCATCCTCAAGAGAGAAATTAATGACTCCTACTTTGGCTTTGTTTCTGCCTGTCTAAGTATGGCAACAAATAACATTGATTTGATTGACCAACTGCATTAAAATAAACAACATCTCAGAACTTGACCAAAAGTTGGTAAGGCTAGCACGTGGACAACAGAGGTGTTCAAGCATTATTCACTGCTGTTTTAAAAGTTTTAGTAGACTGATGCATGGATGAGTCAAACCGACTCAAATTCTTATCTGGAATACCACTGTTCTTGTCTAGCCTGCTTTGAAAATATTTATCTGGGGAAAATCATAGTTCTATGAGTTATGCTGTATTTTTTTATTACTTCCTAATGATAACATAGTTTAAATTGCAATACAACAATTTGCTGGCAAAAACATTATTTTCTTCTACACTGGCCTATTAACTTTTTTTCTGTTACTACCCCATTTATATCCACCCACTGTTCACTGCTCAAGTATATTTCCTGACAGCATGTACTTCAGCAAATACAATAAACACATTGTAATAATCTGGAATTAATATTAGTACTGTCAATCTGTTATATTTGTGAATTTCTGCAATTAAATTAAATTAAAAAGTGTCTCGTATACAGATAAAAAAGATGCAAGTGAGGATTTCTTTAATTTTTCATCACAAGATTCATAGAAGCACTCTGGAAGATGGGATCATGATAGTACTTGATTCAAAAACACTGACAGACAAAAATTTTTAATATATCATGTTACGCAACTAAGTATCAGTATTTCAAAAACTTATTTATAGGAATAGACATTAAACAGCAATAATGTAAAGCAAACTTCTGGATAATGGGTTTCCTATAAAACCAACACGCAATGAGTAGCCTATGTCACATGAAATGATCTGGCTTCCCCAAGGTGTCGATACTTCCCATGTAATTATACAAGAGGACTTAAAAGATGTTAGAACTATGAATAGTCTGACTCGTAAGCATTTGAAATATCTATTCTCTCCCCTTTATGAGCTTGATGAAGGACTGATGATCTGAACACAGCATTAATTTAAATTGGATGGAGGGAATGATGAAGCAAACTCTGAAAAGTTAATAGGTTTTTACACGCTTTACTGAGAACAGAACTTGACGGTAAGAGGTATAAACTAAGGGCACACCTCCTCAGAGAGCCTGAGCTGTCAGAAATAAAAGAGAAAGCTAAATTATTCTGCTAGATTAACTTAATCTTCTAATTCACAAGTTTGGTACTAGTCAGCAATACAATTATTAATGGTCCAATTTTGAATGAGGCTATTTTTTGAGTAGGACTGTACATCTGACACAGGATCAAGGTTAGAACGCAGGACAGTTAAAAGGAGCTTATCACAAATAGCATGGATGAAAACAGTGGTATCCCATAGAGATCCAGTTATGAGAGTTTATGGACACAATTTCTAATAGCATATGTGTCCAAACGACAGAGCACACTCAGAAGGGCTGTGCACAGTGCAGATTATGTTTCCTCCAAACTCCTGTGCAGCCTATATCTGGCATAACAGAAAGATATATAATGCAACAGACATTGCTCACAATAAATCCACATCACTGCAAATAGAACTCACAAAGAAACCTCTGCCCTTCTTACCCTTCCACCCGAATGGGCCAGCTTTTATCTGCTTTTTCATAGATTTAAACAGAATTTCTATAACATGAGAAATCCTATTTCTATGCTTCTTTTTCTATTTTTTTTCTAAACTATATTGACACAAAACATCCTTACAGAACATAGAGACCAAGTTCAGAAGTGCTAACATACTTTTGATCTATTTTGAGACTCCCATTCTTCCCCTTCATTTTTATTTCATATAGGTTTTTAGGATTTCCAAGTCTTTCAGCCTTTCAACGCAAGACCTTTGATTATTCTCACTTTCTCCTAGACCGTCTTCAGCTGGTTCATGTCTGCACTGGAAGTGCAGTGCCCTAGACAGAGTATGTTAGCAGAAGCCTCAAAAGTGGTAAAGGAACAAAAAAGGATTATTTGATATAGCTTGCAACATCTCTGATCTATTTTGTCTATTTTATCCCACTATGCCTGCTGNCCCCCCCATATATAACTTCATGGAATCTTCTATTATTTTACCTAGTCTTAATACAAATTTAGGGACAAACTCAAAAGTGCATAAAATCCAAGCAATCTGTCTCAAATCAAATTATTGAATCAAACTTTACCAACCACACTCTACAAAAATGGCACTTTATTGCAGGAAAAATGAAACAGGCCAAAGTATTGGAAGTTAATTTTCTATTTGTCTTTGTTTATTTATTTTTTCTTTCTTTAAAAATACATTTTCTACAGTAGCATAGAGCTAAATTTTATCCCTCAGTTGTGGAAGAATCTATTCCATCCTTTCAGCTTAATGGTACTTTTTACTCTGCTACGCCTACATAGTCAGAATCAAATCCAATTATATTTTAAAATTAATTAGTCACTTATTAGGATATTCACAAAGCAATAAAAAATTACGTATAGATATTATGAAGTCTAGCTGATATTATGTAAAGCTCTGCAAAGTTGCTTATTTTTGTAAAGCTGGTGTATCATACCACATCCTCTTCAGTAGTTTTGGTGATATAGATGACAGCAGTTAGTTTACAATATTGGCAAGAGCTGAGACCAAAGTGTTAATAACACTATTGGGAAAGAGGAAAAAGAAGAATGTGTCTCTTTTGACCTACATTTTCAATATTTTGCGTTTTAATATAAATATAGCTTTGCTCTTTAATGAAGAGTAGCACACAAAAATTATTTCAGATTGGGTTTATTGTTTCTGCAAATTATAAGAGGTAGAAGCAAGCCAACAGCAAAACCTTGCAAGATATTATGAAAATTAATGGCTCGTTGAAGAAAGGTGCCTTGGGAGCTGAAAAGAAAAACAAAAGTATAAAAAAAGACAGCAGGATCTTGTACCAATATGGAAGTTACTGCATTCCTATGATGCTGGCATTATTGCCATGTCAAAGAACTGTTAATGCAGAATCTCAGAGACATCAAAATGGAGATTTTATTTGTTTCCCTGAAATCACCAGATATTTTAAGACCTTTACAGCATTTTGGAATTAAATTCAACTGCAGGCAATGTGTCTTGAACGTCTGCTTTCAATATGGAAAAAAAAAAAAGCTTTGCTGGTCACTGAAACTGTCACTGCCTCAGTCTTGCCATCTGAGATATTGGGTTGAAGCATGTACATCTTTCCAAAGGACTTAGAAATCTACTAAAGAAAAAAAAAACTTTATAAAACAGCAACACTGCTATACAAATATCAACTAAACACACATAGATACATTTTTTTTTCCTTCCCAAGAACAACCATCCAACTCATTCAAGTACCTACACTGCTCGGGGATGTGTGTAAAGTTTGAATGTCTTTATGTACTTCCAGTTTACGCTAACTTTGCTTAGCTCCTACTACTCTCTGCTAGGAACTTGAGGCTGTCCAATTGCTCAGTCCTTATAGGCGACTCCATCCAGGCCTCATACATTTTCTTTTCAAATAGTCTGAATGACCTCTAAAGCAAATAGTATTCCTAAACATTGTGATCTGTTACATTACAGGGTTGGGTTATTTGTAGAAGTCAGGAACTAAATAATATAAAAAAAAAAAAATTCCAAAATTTCTATTTAAACCTCCAGTAGCTCTGAATGCATGCTTTGTTTTTTCAGATTTCAGAAATTATCGCTGACTGGCCCATTGGGCAGGATAACCAGTACCTGCATGAGTACGAACATTTAGTGCTGTCCTTCAGATAAACCCTTAAACAGGATAAAACTACCACAATACTGGTGGGCGTTTGGGGAAATGCCTCATATCCCATAGTTCTTTGTAGCTATGGGGCTCCGCAGTCCCTGAGGTTTCTGTTTCTTCCTGTGGATTTCCCTGATGGACAAAGAGCTTCCCCCAAACACAACTATCTGATCTAGATACAGAGCACCCAATGACCTAATCAAGAGGGAAGATGGCTCTTCCCCTTTCCAAAGGGAAGAGTTGCTTTAATCCAGCCCATCCTCCAGGTGGACAAGGTATCACTAAAACCCAGTTAAAGATTTTCTTTTTTTGTTTTTTGTTTTTGTTTTGTTTTGTTTTTTGTTTGTTTTGCTGGGTTTTTTTTGTTTGGTTTTTATTTTTTTCCTTCTTTTTAATAGAAATACATGAAAGAGACTGTCTCACACCAGGTAAAAGCCTGAATTCTAATTCCAGTGAAGACAGGTAATGAATACATCTCTATTGGAGTAATGATTCTGTAGCCACCCACCTCATCTGTAAGCAAAGTTTTACCCATTCTCAATCTGTGCACAAAACTTCACGAGTATGTCATACTAGTCTTTTTTGATAATGTTTTAAAAATACATCTGAACTGTATATAGAAATTTCATGTGAATAGAAGTCAGCATGTTGCGGTTAGCAGAGATCCCAGTTGTACATGGTTAATAACTTGACTATATCTTGTCAGACCAACTTCAATGCAATGTTATTTAATTGTTGATGTATCCTATAATTATCTTCAGTGTTAGCCTGACATATAACTTGGAAAAGTTTTCATAACTTGAATCATAACCAACAAAGCAGTTTAACTTTCTTTTAAGAAACTAATTTGTAGCTGTACATTTCCTTTTTTTTTCCCCACTTTGAAATTTAAAAGGTATCAACAATGACATAAGAATATAGATTACACACAAAAGATGTTTTTCCAATTTTAAACAGATGTTACTAGGATGAGCAAAAACGTAGTAGTGAATGTACATAATGCATGAAATTTCTTGTATACATAGTTTATAAGTCAATCTGTGTTATAATTTCCCTGATAGCAAGAAATGAAGAGATAAACAGTTCTAATCCAAGAAATTGAAACACTTCACTCACTCTACCATGATTTGATAATACAAAAACCCGATCACCCAGCTTTTAATGTGGAAGTAAGAAATAATTTCATTTCCATGAAATTTATCTCATTTTCATGTTCATCCACTTAGTGCTTGTGCTGTGTATGAATAAATGCTAACACAGCCACAGCTCATTTTGTCTTGGAAAGGTAGATGAGAAAATGCAGTGTTTGTGTTTTGAATTTTCACAGTAGCATCATGAAAATTGCCTTACACCAAAATATACTTCAAAACTAGAAGCTTTATGGAAAAGTCCTGTTTGATGGCCTGGATGCTTTTGGGTTTGGTCTCCTTAAATAAACCTTTGATATTCTATCCTGAAGACTGTGCAATATTTCAGTTTTTCAAAGATTACTTTTGAATCTCTCTTCAACAAAAATAGTCCTTGTACAAGTATATCCAACACCTCAGTTTTTGTTCTGACTAAATGACTATTGGACTCTTAAGTAATTTGATGGGTAAAACAAGCGACCAAGACAAGCTACAGAAGAAACAACTTAGCTGATCTCTACGAGTAACCTAGGTCTCCCTTGTAAATAGGTAAGGGACAGAATCAACTTCAGATCGTTAAAATATTCTTGTAAGGTTAAAAAAATAATCTAAAAATGAAGAGAAAACAGTAGAAAAATCACCATTAGACAACATGTTTGCTAAGGAAGCTATTATCTGTCAAGCTACTCAAAGACAGATTTACTAGCTGTCAAAAAACCAAAACCCCACAACAACAACAAAAAATAACCCCAAACCCCCACCGAAACCCAAACGGAAACGACGTTCTTACTGACAATGAAAGGAAGGGGAATTCTTGTAATTAAAAGCACAGCAATTAAGGATTCCAGTCTGGTAACTTCAGAATTATGGGAACCGATGGTACATCACTGTCTGAACTAGTCATGCCAACAACAAGGAAACTAAACATTGTAAGAAACGTAATGACAAGGTGTAGCTAAATGACAGGATCTGGAACACCACTGTAAATTTCTGCTGCCCGTGTATTAGTGTGATGAGTCACAATAGGTGATGAGACTCACCTAGGTACCTAAAAGAAAATGTTTTTTTTTTCTTGTCTCCAGTAGTATCACAGTGTCTGCACCTGTAATTAGTTCACTTTCTTTCATAAAGGTTTAAATACACAGATGGTATTTAATAATGACAATAATTTATTTAATTTTCAGAAGAAACAAGTTTCGCAACATTTGCTGCAATATTTGAAACAATAATTGAAGTGCTATTTAAAAAAAAAAAAAGATTTGAAAAGAATAGTTCTCATGTTTTAGAGCTATTTCTCAGATCCCTGTAGAGCAACATTCCTCAGTCTGAAAGGTCACAACTACAAATAAATCAAGACTGTCAACAGCTAGAGCATCATGCTGATAAAAGAAATAAAACAATTTATGGAGTCATACTTCTCACAACAAACCTTTGTCAGGCTGTCATCTATCTAACTTCAAACACTTCTTTGTAGAACATCATTTTACTTTTCTTCTATTGTGAAATTACCTTTAAGTGTCCATTATGAACTTTCCAGTTATTGGAAAAAATAAATCAAGTTTGGGGCATCTTTGATAAAGATAGTCTTTCAAGTTGGTTATCCGTGTATTTTACTGCCAGGTCAACACTAAAGTGCTAGGCAAAAAAAGCTTATTACTGCTTTAGTAACTGATACAGGTAGACATAGTTGCTAGATGCTATAAAATATTTATAACTGAAATTTTGTTTCTGGTGATGCTCAGAGAGGGGCTGTCAGAAAAAAAATCAGGCTATGAACAGTGCCAATAAATCAAGAATTCTTACTATTTTTCCACCATGTGCATTAGCATATTTCAGATGTTCTTGGTTTCTCAGCTTTTAATACTTGTCTTCCTCCCACCTCTCTTTACTTCTAAGTATGAATTTAGGGTTTTCTATAAAATTAAATTTCATTACTAAAATTTTCTATTTATTACTAAAATGTCCATTCTATTTCCACAAATAAAAAGTGACAGTAAAGCATGAGTTCTGTTTAACAAGATAATTATACACTGACTTCTGCAGAGTGGCTTTTCCTGATGTTCATTATAAAAACTGTATTTTTAGCAGTGCTTCCTGTCCTGAAGACAGAATTTGTTCCAGTGTTTTTCATTGAATGTGATGTAGGTTTTTACAATAAATCACACTACATATTGTGGTATGTTATCATTAAAGCAATTATTCAAGGAAGTTCACGAAGTCAGAACGAATAGAATCTTTCAGGATTTAGATTTAAATGAAATCTAAAACTCCATTCTCTGAAAATCGTATGAAACATTTTCAATTTTCAATGCTTTCTCAGTCCCTCTCAGTTAAGTCGAGCAGTAACAAAGTCAAGCTTCAGCGTAGGTGATCTAGTTTTACTGTTTTAGACACAAGTTCAGTCCTGCTATTAGTGGATACAACTGTTAGTAAATTTTCACTTGTGTTGATAATAACTACAACTGCATTTGTTATGCCGAGATCTAATTATTTTCATTGGAGTACAATTTTGCTACATCTTAAGAGGTGACATTATTAAGTCTTTCAGACAGGATAATTGGAAATCCATTAGAAAACCCTTCACCTTATGCTCCAAATAATGTTTTTGCTTGTTTTTTAATTTTATAGCAATGAGCTTTTATAGAATGAAATGTTTTGCAAAATTTTAGATTAATTGGACTTCTAAATCTATACTATTGACAAGCAGTCTTTGTAAGTGTAATTAACTTCTAGAGAACATAGGTGAAATAAACACTTCTGAATCTAACATTATTGGATTTAATTGTTTAAAAGAAGAACATTTTTTTTATTATTGCCTTAGATGTCTATGCAACAAACGAAACTATTTTATATTCCACAATTCCTTTCTTTTAATAATTTGAAAAAATATTTTAAAAAACTCGCCTCATAGTTCATTCAAACTTACCTCAATCTCAAATTTATTTTGTACAGCTGTAATTGAATACTGATGTGCATTCTGGCTTATTCCTTAAGGACGTGGAAAGAGGACATATGGGGGAATGTCGCTATCGATCTGCATTTCTGACTATGAAAATTTGAGTTATTCAAGAGGGTTAATGCAATTTGTGCTTGGGGACAAAGTTGTGACATCCACATAGACCTGGGGGGACAAGCGAAATATTTGTATTCGTAAGGATCTCACAGGGATCAGACCTCTCACTGGATCCTGCAGACCAGCAAGGGTATGGGAATACCATAAGAGAAACAGAGAGCAAGCGCCTGTTGGCCTACTTAGATGTTATCTGTCCAAGAAGTGTGTGTGATTTTTGAATCTGTCTTGACTGGATAAAGAGATAAATGCATTAATTCCATTTAGATGATTATATCAAATATATTTGTCAAAATAAGGCATAATATAAAAGATGAGACTCTGAATTTCACTTCACACTGGTACAAATAATGCTGCTCACCAAGGCATAGGCAAGGGACAGAAGCATCTGTTTTGCAGGAACAGAGGAGCTCTTTCTAGGCTAGTCAAATATTAAGCAGGTGTTGTCTCCTATCAGATGTTAGTGCCTGATAAAACCTGTAGCTCTAGAAGACAGCAATTTTTGACAGGAGAACTGTCAGAGGCATTTGCCAAGTAAGGTGTTGATAAGCTGGGACAGTGTGAAAAAAATTTCAATTTTAATGGAATCCCTGCAGGACTCCAGGAAATGGATTTACTACAAATGCAGGAGCGGAGTCTGCCTCATGACCACAATCTGAGATGAGATACATTCAGAAAGAAGCTCCAATGAAGTGAATGATCCAAATGTCCACAGCAAATCGGATGAATATAAGGCAAGACATCTTTTGGATCTGATCTTGGGGAAAAGTAGGTAAACACAGTTTTCTTTCTTTGTTAACTTCTTTGAAGATTTGTAACCAGGCTGCCTCACTCTGCTATTGCAAAAATTGAAGGGAATATGTATTCTTACCCTGACTTGACCTAAACACAATTCCACACTGACTAGCGCTGAGGCTTCCCAAACCCAAAGGCAAGGCGGATCTGGGAACCTTGTTAAAGCACCCAGGAGTTCCAGGAGCCTCTGCAAAAACTGTGCATTCCTAGTTTGTGAGCTGGCATCACAAGGATTTGCAGAGAGAAAAATTTTGGTTTTGTGACTTGGGATAGCTAGGAAAACTCTGACACGCATAGGGCATTCAGAAGCATGCCTGAACTCTGACAGCTTTGAGGGACTTTGACACACAAGACCAAAAAAAATACTGCAAAGGAATGAGACAACTAGATCTCATAATATTTTGTTGACTCCAAAGTTCCTCACCAAATATTATTTAATTAATGCATGACAGCAAGAGACAGTTCCCATTGCAGAACAGCTAGATAATATCACTAAGAATCAAAGAAGGGCAAGTCTGAATGATCTGGCCCCATTAGATTGTAAGCTGCACCACATCTGCCTGTGTTGTTGGCTTCACAAACACCTGTTTCAACAGACCTTAAGAAAAGTCCTTCACTTTATAATTTTTCTGTGAAAGTACTTATCAAACACATTTGAATACGTTTGTTTTTTTTTTCTTCTATGGAAAAATTTCAATTTATGCACTGAATAAGTTGCAGGGAATGTGTTTTTGAAAATACACGGTATTTTTCTTCAGGTAAGTAAACAGTCATATTACCAATTGCTGAGTAAGCTTTATGGTTTGGGCAACCCTGGTGAGTCATGCTGAGCTGTTGCCTGGTGCCCTGCTGAGACAAAAGGAGACTTATGATCACTTGCCACCATTGCCTTAATTGAAAATGGATTCTAAGAGCAGAGGAAAAAATAATTCAACATGTTGGCTTACTTCTGTGCATCTTGGTGTTGGAACTGGTATTTTCCAGCTTCCAATTAAGCGCAGTATGGGAACGGATGTTCTGCAGTAACTTTTAGATGTTAAACAATCAAGAGAGATAACATTTCATGGTAGAATTTATAATTCTTTTGAAATCGTTTGCACTTTACGTTAAAAAGCTCAGCTTCTGGACATTTCTTTTGAACGCTTTTTATCAGAAATATTGGCGATGATGGTAAGGAATTAGGTTGTAGCTTCTAGCGTGATTTTGCTGAATGCGCTATAGGCTACATGGTTTTATAGGGTTATAACTCACTTTAGAGTATTCTTTCAGATGCAGTTAAAGATTAACCAGGCCATTAGAGCCTATCCAGAGCTAGGATATCATTAAAAGAGAACGTAAAAAAAGAACTAACTTACTAAGAAGTATTAATTGTAAACGACTTTACCATGCATTCCTCTCGTTTTTAAATTATTATAGCTTGATCGGATTTCTAAGTATAAAAAGAATTATATAGTAAGATGTGGTATACATTTGTATATTTTGCTTTGTCTTTTTAATCTTTCCTTTTCTGTTATAAACTAGTTAAGTTCATGGAATGCATAATGTTAAAAGAGAATTTTACACTCTGTAACCTGGTCAACCAGATATTAGTTTGTTCTGCAAGAGCTACAAAAAAACATCCTATAAAGTATGGCTGAGTCCTACAGCTTAAATTGAATTGCATTCCTCTGAAAACTACTGGTGCTCACAATGTAGATTGTAACGCATATTTTAAAAACAGCAATCATTTTCGCAATTTTAGAGATATGATCTTGTTACTTTTTTTATTTGCTGAAACAACTACCAAGTTTTTAACCTCATACTGCAGAGCTTATGTAGTTTTATCAGTAACGAAAGTCGTTATGGTACTGTAGATAAAGATTTAATGTACTAATCTGAATTAAATAACTAAAGCATTTTATGAGCAATTCATGGAACTTCTGTTTAGCTGAGATGTTTAAAGGTAAGTGTTTCAGAAATTGAACTCATTTTGACATGGGGACACTCAAAGCTTAAGAAGACATTAACAGTTACTGAAATTCACAACATAAGAGGGTTTATATGAATTACTATATTTATCCTTCTTTCCTCATTAATCTTTTGTGCATCTGAGTGGGAGATGCATTGTTTATAAAGTATTTCTGCCAATACACTACTAGTACACCCACAATCTTCTCTAATATGTGCATTTCAAATACGGACGGGATGATCTTACAACACAACCTCACACAAAAATGCTCTTATGCAAATCTTCACATCTTTGAGGAATCACACACTTGAATTATAGATAAACATAATGGACTTTTGGTGCCTTTCTCTTGTCACATACTGCAACAAATATATTTATTTGAGACACATTTTAAGAAGAGATGTGAGACTATTTCTGATTAAGATACACAATTTCTATGCCCCTGTCTTTTCTGCTGCCTTTCTCCAGAACCCAAACTTTTCCTGACAAGTTTCTTCCAGAGAAAAGTAAGTTTTGGCTGTTAAAAAAATACAATAGTTTTCAAGTTTGCAGAATGCTTTTATCCCAATGCAAGATGATAACGAGGCCTGAGGAAAATTCACTGGCACAGACATGTCTGTCTGGCTGTTATAAACCTTCCTGGCTCATAATTTATTAAAACAGGTGGATTCATGTGAAATAGTTGGTATTTAGACAAAAAAACTAATTAAGTGGATAAGAAGTTTGCAGTAATATTTGTATCACCAGTCTATCACCCCACCTAGCAGAGATAGGTATTACAGGAAGCTTTTTCATAGAAAACCAGCAGATCTACAAGATACATTTTAGCTTTGAAGACATGCAATAGTTTATTTTTCAGATAGATAAGAATATCTAATGAAAAAGTAAGCCTAATAATGCAGGAACTAACTGGTTTAGCAGGAAAAATAGGAAGTCAGAAGTGATGCAGATTTACTTTACAAAGCAATACTTTCCTGTAAAGTTTAGCAGAGAACAAAACTGCTTTCTATTTTTGGTAACTTCTTCTGAAATAGTCCCAGTTTAAAAGAAAAGTTTATGCTGCTTCTCAGAGCAAGTAAATATCTCTTCATACAATCCCTCTTCAGGGAAGAGCCAATGAAGTTTGGTGACAGATGCAAAGGTACAAGGTCTCTGGCTTGTCTTCAGCTGCTGCATAACAATTTTGAATACTGTTTTGTTCATTTACTATAACTATTAAAATTGGAGTGAGTAAGCATAATTGGTTTTACTTTCTGGAATTTAAAATTTTTAGAGAATTTTAACTTTTTCTACTGATACCTTTTAAAAAGATTTTCTACATTTAAATAGCACGTTTTCATTCTGATAGAGAAGCTTGAACACCTCAATAAAGAAATCAGCTTTTTTTTTTTAAATCTCTGTGTAGACGGTGTCTTACTTCCTGTGTCGCTAATGACTGTACAATTAAAGCAGCAAACTGCAAACAAACCTGCAATGCTCTGATATTAAGATAAATTCTGTGATATTTAAAAGAATAAGCAGAATATTTGTATTTCCAATATTTGTATCTATGGATCAATGGGATGTTAACAAAAACCACAAAAATTGAATTGTGGGCTCCCGATTTCACAGAACCCAGTGTGAAATTAGAGGCCTAGACTGCTAGAGTTGAACTCTCCTGTGGTTAGATCGCTTAATCTCATCCAGTAGGACTCAAGCAATACATTTTTTTCTACAAATCAATGACGCCATCTGCCAGAACCTGGAAGTAAGAGAAACACTCAGAGTTCAGTTATAGCCAAAACCACACAATGGCTGTCTACTCTTTACCTGAGTAAAAGCCAGTAGTAAACTAGTGATATGGAATATTTCGAGCGCCCAAGAAAACCAGCAGTTTTACAGTTTCTTAGTGCTATTTTATGTCAGACACAGATTAATCTCATATTTGCCCAATTTTAAGTGAACAAGAATTACTCTTCCTGCCAGGCATTTGTTAACTGGCTTCACACTTGCAGTTTTGTCCACAAAATCTGTCTAGCAGGATGGCCTGGTACCAGCAAACCATTATTAAGACAAAGCACCAAAAACTAAGAGTGATAATGTATTTTAAAGCTCTCTTTAAATATTCCTCACAATCTCCGAGTAATACTTTATCTTACCAGGTACACAATCACTTGCTTACAGTTTTGTCAAGTGTATACTAGCACTTACCATATCATAAGTTACTATTGCAACATTAGCTTTGTATGTGACTTACTAATCAGATAGACTAATTTAATATAAGTACTCTATCTTTGTTTCCAGCCTAGTCAACAAATTAGACTACTAAATCTTTCTTGTACAATAAGCCTTTCAGTTCACTTACTCAAAGCATGGGATATACATGTTAATTGAAAAGTTGTGTAGACTAGTGGATTTGGCTTTAAATTGGAATTCAAGGTACTTAGGTTAAATTCAGATTGCTTTTACCATTTAACCTTTTCTCACAACCTTTCAGATTTTTGTTCAAACTAGCCATGATTTCAGTGGCAGGCTTTAAACCATACTATCATACGTGCAAAAGTATTTGCTTGTTGTATGACCTTTGTAAAGTTCCATTTCTGTAAAGCTTCCTTCACAGGAAAAATAAAAATTACTTCTATATTTCACTTACCTGTTGAAGGATGGTAGTCGTTAGTTGCAGTGGGGTCATAGCTGAGCAAAATTAAGGATGAGCACAGCAAGAAAGGGCTAGTGTCGCCTAAATGTGAGAAAACCTCTGCTTAATTTTTCCCCTCCCTTTTTGCCAGCTTTTGCTGGTAAGGACCCTCACATCTGATAGAGGAAAAGAACAAGCAATTGTTCCCTTTGCCAGCTTGATTTGCAAAAAGAGACTAAATGTGTCAGCTATTTCCTGCAAATTGGAAGCTATTGGGCCCCAAGCTAGGCCAGCTGTAGCTAATTTAAGGAGTCATGAGTGCACCAAAGCAGGAACGGCTGCTGTAAATGGTGGACATGTGGGATTCAAGTCTCAGGCACTAAAGTTGTTGGGCTACCAGATTTTGTTGCATAAGCAGGTGCACCTTCACTCATTTCAGAACTATTTTTGCTTTCTCCAGCAATGAATTTGTCCCAGACTGCCTCAGTGCATCTGAGCTTTGGGAAACCATAAACCATGTTTATTTTTTTGCATATGTTGATAAATTGCTGTTTATGCCTCCTACCTCCTTATGTCCTGACTCATCCTTTTGCGTACCTACCTCGGTTGGTTGGTGACACATTATAAGCAGAACAACTTCCCAACAGCCTCATCGCATAATAACAGATCAGCTTTCCAACTCAATGGCAACTTATGCTATATGAGCAATTCAGCTTTGTGCTGTGCTTCAATATCAAACTTTAGCAGAACATAATATACTGGCAGGCTTTAGGGGGATTTTTTTTTTTTCAGTGTTTGCAAGTCAAATGTACAAAGTTTATCTTTGAAAATAGGAGACTACCTTTTTCTTTTTCACCTTGCATTGATCAGGCTGACCTCATCCAAATTCTTCAGCTTCTGCAATTTTTAAATAACCTGTGATTTATAAAAAGGGCTTTCTGACCAATATTCTCTTTCTGTTGTAAAGTTTGTTCAGACTCATTGTAAATCACATCTAAGCTGTGTGAACCCTTTCTTTCCTTACAACCCTCAGTACAAAATGTATTTTTTTTTTATTTTTTACTTTGAAAGAAGCTTTCAGTCTGAATGACACCTTATTCTAGTCTCTGACCTGCAGCAAGAAAGCCTTTCTTGTAGTTCTCAGAAGTCTGACATTTAATCCTTTCACTGCCTGGTTTCCGCTGACAAGCTGCTAAACGCACACAACTATGCCCTGGTCAAATAAAGCTAGCGTGTCCGTAATGACACTAAGTCATAGAGCAGAAGGTCAGATACCATTCTGAATTTTAGTCATGAAATGACAGTGATGAACTATTAGCTACTCAAAAATGCATATCACTGAGATCCATAAAGGAAACCCTGACTTCAAATGACATTATTATCAATGTTCTGCTTTTGGAAGCTGGCCTGAAAAACATGATCCAATAAAAAAATCCTTCATGTAATTACTAGAGTGCACTGATGGTTGAGCATATGCTAATTTACATTTACATCTTTGATTTATACATTTCTTAAGTCATATATCTGGAGAAAACACATTCAACATTTTTCAGGAAAAAAAATAAATTTGGGCAGTCATGTAAAAGGAAACTACACATTTTTGTTGTCTTATAACTTTTTCATAGTATTAACCATATTCAAATTTATTTCTGTAACAGACCAAAGTGCAAGCCACTGAATAATACATTGCAGTTAATTCAGTTGATATCTACTTGACATTATAGGACTGAAATAAGTATTATTGTTTATATATGCCCTGAATCTGCATAATGCAACCTGCAAAATCTCATACTGTTAGTAGTCAGAAATTTCATTTGAAGAATCCAGACTTTTGAGAGTCTCCAGATGCACGTGAAGTTGGGTATATACACAAGATGCAGTGCAATGACATGGAGAGATACTACCAGCATACTTCTTAAAGCACTGGTAAGGAGATGTACCCTGACTTGCAGGGACTGCCTGCAGTACCACATTGGTGAAACTATCTTGCTTTTGGGTCCACATCTGGCAAACGACCAGCTTTCTTGTATATCTCTTTGACAGGTTGTTCTGGGCAGAGACTACCATCAGATTCCCATGAAACAATTTTTCCATCTTGATCACTGCCAACCCAAAGTCACAAATTCAGTAATACCTGGGCGAGAGGTTGAAATTAATTCAAAAATAAGGAAAATGATTATAAAAAATGAGAAAAAACCCATAATTTCTAGTAAGATAGCATCTTCTGTTAATCAGATTCATAGGACTAAGCAAGTATATTCTTCTGAGGCCAACTACTACTTTCTCAGATAATTTCTGAACATGATTTAGGAATTAGCATAGAATCATAGAGTAGTTGGGGTTGGAAGGGACCTTTAAAGGCCATCTAGTCCAACCCCCCTGCAGTAAGCAGGGACATCTTTAACTAGATCAGGTTGCTGAGAGCCTCATGAAGCCTGGCCTTGAATGTCTCCAGGGATGGGGCCTCCACCACCTCTCTGGGCAGCCTGTTCCAATGTTTCACCACCCTCTTTGTAAAAAATATCTTCCTTAAATCTAGTGTGAATGTAACCTCTTTTCGTTTAAAACCATTACCCCTTGTCCTATCACAATAGGCTCTGCTAAAAAGTAAATGTCCGTGTCTTTCCTGTGCTGAGGGCTCCAGAGCTGGATGCAGTACTCCAGGTAGGGTCTCACCAGCACAGAGTAGAGGGGCAGGATCACCTCCCTCGACCTGCTGGCCACACTGTTTTTGGTGCAGCCCAGGGTATGGTTGGCTTTCTGGGCTGCAAGGCTCATGTCCACCTTTTCATTCACCAGTACCCCATGACCTTCTCCTCGTCCATTGTTCCAGTTTGCGAGTCTCACTCATCATTTAGCCTAGAGAAAAGGATGCTGAGGGGACACCTTATCGCTCTCTACAACTACCTAAAAGGAGGTTGTAGCCAGGTGGGGGTCAGCCTCTTCTCCCAAGTAACAGGAGATAGGACAAGAGAAAACTGTCTCAAGTTGCGCCAGGGGAGGTTTAGATTGGATATTAGGAAAAATTTTTGCACTGAAAGGGTTATCAAACATTGGAACAGGCTGCCCAGGGGAGTGGTTGCGTCACCATCCCTGGACGTACTTAAAAGACAGGTAGACGTAGTGCTTAGCGATTTGGTTTAGTGATGGTTTTTGTCAGAGTTATGTTGATGGTTGGACTAGATGGTCTGAAAGGTCCCTTCCAACCTAGGCAATTCTATGATTCTATGATCAGCATTGTCTAGGGTGATCCTTCTCAACAATCAGTTTGGGAAGGTGAGAGAGTTGATTAGGATGGATGTGAAAAAATAGTGCCAGCTTGCCTCTGGTATAATAAAATGTTCCTGTCATACGTTAGCTTATATAGACACGGTTACTGTGTCCAGTGCAACAGCCATTTTCTTGTCAACGTTCTCCATTTACATGAATGGAAATATGGATAACAAATGCTTTGGAGCATATGGCTCTTCTAGCTGGTGTCTACATGCACATTAAGGTATTGGCTATTAATATAACCCTGTGCACAGCTGGTACCATGAGGTGCTCAGAGACTGCATCTATTCATACGAGTTACAAAAGCTATCTGATATCAGTTGAGATCTCGTCTGCTGTCTCAGGGTTAATGTACATAATAACCCTGTGATTTCATTAAGCCCTATTCCTCAGCTCTGTAGCATATGAAAAGTGTAGACTTTTTGTATGTCAAAGTGGGGCTAGGGGCTGCTTTGTGTTCATCAGTTAGAATTGTTCAATTGATTTGATATTTTAAGAAAATGAAAGTTCTTCCATAGGAAACAGCTTTCCTAACCATATGATCTAAATTTACCTGCTGCTGGCTTCATCCCAATAAACTCATGTGACTCATTATTCTGCTGAGACGCACTCTAATGCTTTAACAGAACTTTTCCATGGATGTCTCTCATTTAAATACCAAAAATGGTCAACTACTATTTCATTCCTGTGTGCTCATGAACTCACAGGTCGTAGCAATATAGTCACAGCAATTTAAGGTCACAGCAATATAAATCTAAAGGATTTCAATGTGCACATAATCAGCATTCTAGGGCCAAACGTTGCCAACAGGAGACTTTTAATCCGAGATAATGTAATATTATCTATCTGTCATGTTCCTCCTCGTGTAGTTAAATCTCAACATAAAGGACCTACACTTATCTAATCTCCTAATCAATATCAGGGAAGTTATACAGGGTCAGTTTAGTAAGAAAAGCAGAGAGTAAGTACAAAGCTGATTTTATTTTTAGAATGGAGCTAAAAGAATTCTACAAAATACTCTGCTGTAATCAGCTGGAAGTGGTAATATCAAAATCCTATGGAGAGCTTCTGTAGGTACTTTTTTGCAATGTTTATGTAATCAAATATATACATTGTAGTTCTTAATTGTGACAAAAGAGCTATTTTATTTCTATTTTTTAACTAAAACACAAACCTCTAATTCTGTCAACCTTATAAAATATCTTTAAAGAAGCAGAAGTTTGGGGAAGTGATAATCAGGCGAAGCAGAGATACAGAACACCATCTGAAGTGACACAAATATTTGTACATGGGATTTACCCAAAAACGGTTTGCTCGCTGTGGTTGTCACAGTTTAGCAAGGATATTCAGTGCATCCAAAAGAAAAAGGCAGACAGGCACCCACAAACTACAGCGATACAGTTCAGTAAGCTGAGATCCTACATTAAACCTTGACTGGATGTGAGATGCTATGATTGCTTGGTTTGGTCATAGTTTATCATGTGCGTCTAAAAGTCGGGGTCTGTTTAAAAAGGATGTTGCTGATCAGTGGAGGAGAAAGTACCCTGCTTGCAGGAAAAGGAGAGTCCACGCCTGAAGGTTTTAGAAAGCCTCTTTTTAAAATCTGGTCAGAGGGGGAGGGATGAGTGCAAGGTGACTGTGAGCGAGCAGGCAGCGTGCCTATGGCAGAGAACGGATCTCTAACCCAGCAACAGCAGTGAGGACATTTTCCTGAGGACCCAGAGGGAACGAAACAGGAGTTCACATCCAAGAACGCACTGCAACCTCCATGGCACACTGGGCAGAGGGAAAACGTGTTTACAAACCATCTGGAATTGCACTGTCTTTGAGCAGATCTGTTTGTCCTTCTTTGTTTTCAGAGCTAATTTATTTTTGCTTGTTTCCAAGCTCAGCTTGGAAAACTGGAAAGTTTTTGGTGTGCTCACTTTTAAAGAAGATGGTGCAGTCTCTTCACAGCTGTGACCGACTTAAGGGTTTGTCAGACAAGCAACAAAGATTAGAAATCAAGGCAGTGTGTAAAAAAGAGTTAGATGCTTAGTGACCAGTAGGAAGAATGTTAATTAAAATTTTCATTTAGACAGCATCAGTAGGTTCAATCTGGTTTTTTGTTTGTTTGTTTGTTTGTTTTTTTGATCTGCTGCAAATGACACTGAGATGATATATTTCTCCTGTTTGATGGATAACAAGAAGCCACTAACCTTGTAATCACTTCGTAGAGAAAGAGATGTCCTGAATGTCTGTTCAGGCGCTGTAGCTTAAGTTGAGATTAATTCTCAGCTATCAAAAATTGGACAATTGTAGAAAAACTAGTACTATTGGTATTGCTGTGGTTGCCATGCCTGTGCCCTGGCTTTACATATGCTTGCTTTACAATGCTATCAAGTCTAACTGTCTTAATGAGTAACAGAAAAAGATAAAGCTATCATATGAAAATGTCAAGGAACAAGTGTCCCAGCCCTGTGGGCGCCCCATCCCGCACCAGTCTGAGACGCTGAGCAGAGATAACTATGCTTTCCAAACCTTGCACTAAATGAATAACTCTGCCCATCGCAGCTATCTTGTCTCAATCTGATTAAAGTCTACTATATGAGGATCAAAGGCCGTCTAATATCCTTTAAAACAATAAAATCACCGGAGATTTTTTTATCACTTAAACGGAATAAAATATTTAGAGTAACTGTTTCCAAAATATATTTTCATTTATCTAAGCAGGATTTTTGAACACTGTCTGCAGACACTAAAAGAACGGCTCAGATTTTGTCTTAATGGGCCCCGTTGAGTAGGTCATGTGCATAACTTTCCACGACACGTAAAACCAGCAGTACATTTTGATTCACTGGAGAATGTATTGGGAGGCAACATCAGTCACCTGGTAAGGGGGAATTAAAAACTTTTAAAAAATTAAAAAATCCCAAAGCAACCAAACAATGCAAATAAAAAAAGTTTGAAAACTTAAAAACCCCCAGCTTATTTAGAGACCATCTCCCTACAGAACAAAGCATTCTGTATTTATTTCCTTATCTACCGATTTTAATTAGAGATCAGTAAAGTTTGTACGGCTCTGCGTGCCTTCTCCAGAAGTCCAGCCACAGGGCAGACGAAACCTGGGCTCCTCATCTCTCTCTCTGATTACTCACGGGAAGAGAGAAGAGTCTTGTTCTTGTCAGTGATGGGAAGATCTTTCAGACCTAGCACCCATGTTGCTGGGATTGCTCCTGGTGTTTTCGCTCCTTGCTGCCTCTGGGGGGAAGAGACACTCTGAGTATTGCTCTGGGAAAGAAAAAAAAGAATAAATTAAATAAATTGATAGTGCTTTCTCCACCTTTGTTTCTCAGATAAATTTTTTTTTTTTTTTTCCAAACACCGCTAATCTCACAGGTTGAGGAGGGAAGGATACTTTTTCTCATTTCTGTGACAGACAGCTAGCCTAATCAGGCAGGTTATAGCAGAGATGACTATAATTGAACACATATAAATTAATAAGGTGAATCTGTACCCTGGCATCACCAATGAAGCTTAAATTGATAGCTATACTGAGGAAGAAATAGAGAAGCAGTGTATCTCCAAAAAACAGCAGCTGTGAGGACAGCAGCCATGACCACTCATGTTGTTTGTGTGCTGTATTTCTTCAGAGAGAATCTTGAAGACCTTCAGACCAAACACAATAATCTTTCTACTCACCTTTATGATATAGTGATGAGTGGCACCGAAAAGAGAGCTTAGTGCTAAAACACAGCATCAGAAGGATGCACAGCATCAGAAAGAATGAAAAATAAGTAACTGAAGCTCACCAGAGAAATTTTAAGTTAAAGTATGACCGAGGCAGGTGGGCTCACACTTCTACACCAGCAAAAAAGTGTACATTTATGTCCCATCTGAAAACCAATTACAGTAAAACCTGTGTCTTGCCACATTCATGTTAGTGTAGTAGAGCTCTCCTGACAGGCTGAACTACATCTACCAAATCGGCAACGTGACTTCTTTAGGCAATATGGATTCTTTCTTGCAAGGCTAGTGTCTGACCCTGCTACCTGCATGAGATGTAACCGTAGCACACCTGAGGTAGCTGAGGCACCAGCCGCTTGGTCACCTGTTGGAAAAAGAAATCACTTATGGCAGAACAAGCAAAATATCAACATACACGAATGCCAGGAATACAAAAAAGATCCGATTTCTAAATGTATACAGCATACATATAAAATAATGTTTTTGTGTAAATACCAGCACATTGTATTTTGCTGTATTTATATGTTGTGGAGGAAAAAGGGAAAAAAAACACGCTTCAGAAGGGAGAAAAATCACTGCAATACAAAAGTAATATGCAGAATTCTTATGGGATTCTGAAAATCTTTTATGCAAATGTATAGTCAAAATTCTTTCACTCTGCAGCAAACAGCTCTGGGTTCATGCTGCTGTTTGCAGCGCGGTACCTCTGAACTACTGAAAACCTTACAGCCTGGAAAATAATATTTCATTCTACTGACTGATTTTGATCATCACACATTCCTTGAACATTTCTAAGAAGGCCAGGTTCTTTCTTTTTATATCTTACTCAGATTAGATGTTTCACATCCCTTTCCTGAAAAGCGCTATCATTAACATGGGCAAGAAATAGTGAAGGCATAAGATGCCTTCCAGCCTGCGTTCAGAGTGAGTACCACTCGTGCCTTTGTAAGTCTAAACACACTATTTGCAACCAGCTGTCTCAGAACAGAAAACTGCATTGCTACTGACTCACTGGAATAAAGGATTATAGAATTTCAGCGCCGCTGAGATGCCTACCAACTTTCTTCATGACTTACCTGCGACGCAATACACATTATAATGGATGGAGGTCTAGCGCCAGAATACTGTGCCTTTAGCCCTTGCTGGTGCACCCTGCACAAGAGAGTCCTTGGTTTGGACACAGCTGCATCATCTTCTGCCATTTGTCAGATGCATTCAAATTTCACTGACTGATCAAGTTAAAAATCCTTTCAAAAGCTTTATCACAGTTTTCAACAACTTCTGCAACCCGACAACTTTTCAACAATTTCTTCAACCAGAGAGAGAGCTGGGAAGTGAAGTGCAAAAGCTTTTTCCCCAAGAAGATGCTGCCTCCTGGCACAGCGCTCTAGAATCTGTCTGCTCTGTGAAACAGACAGTTCTTAAAATCTCCATTTGAAGCATGTCTTCCTTCCCCACCCCACTCAGGTCTTAGAAATGCCTGCCTCATCACAAAATGTCTATAAATCTATATAATTTATCCCATAGAGTATGCAGCCACACACTGAAGAAGTTACTGTACAAAATGCATAATGTATAAATAATATTACTTCTGGATGAAAAAATGTCATTGTTACATGTACAATTGGTGACCACCTTGAATTTCTGCAGTTGTGTGTGGTTGAAGATTTCCTTTTTATGTGGAATCTTGAAGACTTGTCTTTTTTCCTGTATCATGTCTGTGCAACTGCAGCATCTCGGGCAGAATCTTAGAGCTTTTATCCAGCTTTCATATTTGTACTCATTTTTAACCTGACACCTTGAACCGTAAGCTGTCTTCTGAGATCCACTGGGTTCCCACAGGACCATTCACTGATGAGTAAAAAGCTGAACTTGGATGTGACCTCTAGGCCTCTTCTTCATTTTCCAGCTTGTTAGCAGATTGTTCGCGTGCAGTTTGATACCAGACAGAAGCTGTAGATCTATTTTGTGCTTTACTTTTCTCCCCATGTGGTACCATTTACCTATTATTTCTTTTCTTTTTAAAAAAAAAAAAAGAAAAAAAAAAGAAATTCTGCTCTAACAATATAAAGGACGTGAAGAGATTGCCTGGAAATCTGTGTGCGAATTACGTGTTTTATGGAAATGCTTGAAGAAATTATATTGCCAGATTGTACTTGAGAGAGAGAGAAAAAGAGAGAAGGCAAGATTTTCTGAACAGTAAACTAGTGCTATTCTGATTTTGATATTGGTTCTATCGATAAATATTTTTCTATTCCCAGATAAGCATTACAGCTTCTTTTTTTAGATAAATATACATTAACAGAATAGAGACAAGCCTGGGATTATTTTTTTTTTTGGTCAGTCTTTAGATAAAAATTCAAATGAAACCAAAATGGATTTTGCCTTTGAGGGAGAAGGTAATAAAGCTATATATTGCAGTTATTCCCTGGTGGCACATATACGGTTGAGTAGCAGAGGTTTTTTCCCCCCCCTGTCTTAAATTGAAAAGTTCCAAGAATCAACAGCTAAAAATCGCAGCTCCTTATATGACTGTACTGTGGAGATAACTTTGCCCTGAAGAAATCTGTGAGATGGTCATAGCTCATATACTGCATATTGTTCCTTATTTTTTTCTTTTCCTTTTTTCTGACACAAAAGTCAACTCTGAAGGAAGGAAGAAGTGCAATTGGACAAGAGTCACTCATGCTCTAAAACACAAGAGCTGTGGATTGAAGACCCACTCTTTCTATTTTTTTAAGCTTTGCAATTTCTTTGACCTCATAGGCTACAAAGAAATAATTTGTGAAATCAGGTTTACTTCTTCTCATCTCAATTTTTGAATCAAAAGGCCTGAAAAATACCCATGTCTCGAAATCTGCCCCAAAATTACAACTTGTTTCATCACAGAAACACAATCCTAACTTGATTCCAGCTGCAGGCAGAATCAGATATTGAGTGTTGCATAAGAATAGGAAGATTTTATGAATTATTCCAAATTTGAAGTTACTTTTGAACTTGGTGCAGCAGGTAGACAACGCTTCGGGAAACGTTTGGGGCTTTTCATTTTAAATCCAGATCTGATCTTCTATATATGCAGTTATTTCCGATAACTGAAAGCTTCCTTTTAGTCAAATATCTGTACATGGAAATCATTGTTATCAATAAAGAATTGGCATCTCATTGGCAGCTTAGAAGGATGAAAGTCTGGCAAAATAGATAGTTAGCTAGACAGATAGGCAGGAAAGAAACCCACCCAACACACATGGCTTTTTTTAAATGCTAAAAATTTTTTTCAGATAAACCTGTCCTATCACTGATCCATTCCAAGAGAGCCGCAGCCATTAATTTTCAATAGTTTCTAACATTTTTATTTAAAATATCTTTTTTTAAAAACACGTATTTAAAACTTTGTATCTTTCAAAAATTTGAAGATACCATATATTCGTGGAGTTTTTAGCATTCGAATTTGCCATTCTGCTTTTTTTACAGTATCAAAAATAAGCATTTCTTAATAGGAGCTAATTTCTTATTACATTTAAAAAAAAACCCCAAAACTTTAACTTATTTTCACTTTCATATCTAGGCATTTAAAGTCTGACAAAATACACTAAGAAAAAGATTCAGTAACCTATCATCAAGAGATACTCTTCCCAACTTTCAAGCCAGTAAACTATCTTTTATTTTTTACTGGGAAATGAAGTTAAATCACTGGATTGAATTTGGTTCTGGACCTTTGCCAAGGTTCCATGAGTACTCGTATATGCCCTCTAATCGGCAAGCAAAAGGAACTACAGTCCCTCCCTTAGCAAACTCCTCACAAGAGGTTCAACACCGTAGCAAAGGTTAACTTATTTGGCCAGGAGCAGGAGGAGAAGGAATCAAACATTTAATGAATTCCCTAAGCAGCGTTCCATAAAGATCAAGCTCCCATAAAGCACAGATCATTATTTACAGCAACTCCACTGCTGCAAAATCCTCTAGGGAGAATGGAAACTATCCAAACTCCCTCAGGTTGTCTTGCTCCTGTATTTTCACTTCCATACACTAGCTGAAAAGTCTTAATGTAATCTTTTTGCCCTCATATGGCTCTGGAGGTCACAGTTTTTGTTTGTTTGTGTTGTTTTTTCAAGTGTTCCAGGTGATTCTATGAAGGCTGCGTTGGTCCCTTAAATATGTGGTTTTCATAAAGCTTGGTAGATCCCAGAGGCTCACGCAGCATCACTGTACTTTCCTACTTTGAAAGCTTCCAGGGTTCTCTCCATTTTGATAATACTCCAAGAAATCTTGTCTATAATGTTTGCTTTTGTTCCAAATTTCCATAAAGAGGTCAATGCAGACTACATTTCACATTGTAGATGGAAAGATGTAGGGAACACTGACAGCAGCAGCTTTAAGCATTTTAAACACATATTTTATAAGCCCATCTTTACTCTATAGTTAGTCAAGAAGAACTAGCTCCTAAGTCAGGTTTTCATAATCACTTAAAACTACTGATTAAAACAGTCATTGAAACTACTGACAATCTAATAGGAGGAAAAAAGCTAAAGAAAAAATGAAGGACTGAAGCAACACAGTCAGTCTACTGAGAGAAAAGCTAAAAAGCTATTTACTTCTTTCTTTCAGGGAATTTATAGGCAATATAATAGAGATTAGTCAGAATTTTAGCTTAGAACTATGACAAGAGTGAACATTGCAAACCAAAGCCGAACTAGATTAAAACAAACAAATAAAGATTTTTTTAAAGTGAGGTAATCCTTAAAGGAAAAATACTTAAGCCTATAGTCACTTCTTTATCATCAGAACTCTTTAAATCAGGACTAAATATCATTTAAAAATTGAAATTATTAGCAGAAAGAACAAAGGTAATCATAATGGTCACTTTTAACCTCTAGTTCTATTCATAGATGTGAGATTTCCCTCTGAAAACATTGGAAACACTTGTTTCGGCTAAATTATTTTTTCTTTACATGAAAATTGAAAATGAACGGTAACAGAGTGAGATGATAGAAACTGAAACAAAATGTTTCTATTTTATCACTTTCAAACCAACCCACCAAGCTTCACACAGCTTTAACAGTCTTAAAGAAAGTTTGTTTGGTTTCTTTCTTTGCACTTTTCTTTTCAGCTAGTCTGCCTTATGCAGTGGCACAAATCTCAGAGGAGATCATTCACCTGTCTTTCCTGTCAAATTACATTGCAGAGTCAACAGTAGCCAACGAAGTGTGGTATTTCATGCTAGACTTTTAGTTCCCGATAAATCCGGTCAGTGGAGTACCTCCTATGATTCAAAATGTTTTAGACGATTAAATATTTAAATGCTATAAAAAGAAGTTAAAAACGTGAACTTAATGCGATCATGGTCACACAAGATTGTTTATAAAACAAGCAAGAATATTTCAAGACTAGATTTTAAGAATAACTTAGTGGAAAGAAGCTGAGAATTCACAAGTCTGGCAGACTTTCATCAGAAACGCAGAGGTGCTGTTCTCGATCCCATGACTCCTGAAATCCCATGACTCCTCTTGTTGATCTACTATGAAATCTCCAAGAAAATCGTTCATGCTACTGTATGCAAATTAGCTTTGACCACCCCAGACAAGATACGCTCTATTTTATGTTTCTAACCGGTACCTGGGCAAGTCTGATGGTCAAAGACAGAAGACCATACCTATCCTTGTCCCCAGATACTGCTTCTCTCCAGAATTACTGTGCTCCAAGCTTTGTGTAACTTCCCATCTAGTATATACAGTTCCTTCACCCATCTGTTTAGTATAAAATAAAGTAGGTGACTCTCTTCCGAGGGGTACAGAGGCAGCCATTTGCCGACCTGACGCACTTCATAGAGAGATGTGCTGCTTACCGGGGTCTCGTATCAGGGATATCACCAAGAGACTACCAAGCCTCCTGCAGTCCACTATTATCTGCTGCTGTTGTTGTTTCACGTGGGCCCCAGTGATAACACCAGCAGCAGTCTGATGTGTATCAAGGAGGACTACAGAGCCCTAGGAGCAGTGGAAAATGACTCTGGAAGACAGGTAGCTTTTTCCTCAATTCTCCTGGTCAAAGGGAAGGGGTTTGAAAGAGCCAGTTGTATCTGGCAACTCAACAAATGGTTACAGGACTGGTGCCACGACCAGGGCTTTGGCTACTTAGATCATGGGACTCGTTTTGAGAAACCTGGTCTGCTGGGGCCTGATGGGGTCCATCTGTCAGTGAAGCGGAAGAACATCTTCGGTCATAGGCTTGCCAAGCTGGTGAAGTAAAGTTGCCAGAGGAAGGGAACCTCAATCCATCCCACTCATACCAGTATGATGCCAGTGCCAGCAATAGATGCCCAGATCCTGGAGAAGGATCACAGGTCAGTGGGAGAGCACCTGGAATGCAGCACAAGGGAATTCCAGCCACTCCAACCAGTAAATCAGCTCCATTGGAGGCCCAACTTAAATGCTTCCATACAAACGCACCTAGCATGGGGAATAAACAAGAGGACTTAAAGACATGAGCACACCTGCAGGGCTATGATCTTATTGGCATCACAGAGACATGGTGGGGTGGCTCCTATGACTGGAGTGTTTTGCAACCCCCAGTATCAATGCAGGCTGGGGGATGGAGGGATTGAGAGCAGGGCTGCTGAGAAGGACTCAGGGGTACTGGTGGATGAAAAGCTGAACATGAGCCGGCAATGTGCACTCACAGCCCAGAAAGTCAACTGCATCCTGGGCTGCATCAAAAGCAGGGTGGCCAGCAAGTCAAGGGAGGGGATTCTGCCCCTTTACTCCACTCTGGTGAGACCCCACCTGCAGTACTGCGTCTAGCTCTGGAGTANCCCTGGAGGTGTTCAAGGCCAGGCTGGATGGGGCTTTGAGCAGCCTGGTCTAGTGGGAGGTGTCCCTGCCCATGGCAGGGGGTTGGAACGACATGATCTTTAAGGTCCCTTTCAACCCAAACCATTCTGATGTATAAAATCGACCCTTGATCAGTGCAATTGTCTATGCACTAGCTCTTTTCCCCCCCCCTCAGACATTGGTCAGAACTACATACTGTTTTGTAAATACAGTAACACTGATCGTTATTGCCTTTTGAACTTCCTATAAAATATGATCAAGGGACTGTGTTATGAGTCAAAACTGGCACTGTAGTTCTACATCAGGTGCATTTTTAAGTCTCAGCACTTGTAACAACACGTATTTCTATGCAAAGAAATTAGTGTCACAAATTTGAATCATGAAACTCCTGACATTACTGGAAAATAACTCTGGACTATAGTCAGGAGAGGGTTGGGTTTTTGCATGCGTACGCTGTGGATCAACAGATACTTGCATCCTGAACCCAGGAATGCTAACTGGTCAGCCGCGTAACTTTTGTTTGGTCCGTCTGTTGTTTTTTTTTAAAGAATAAAACCATATAAAACCCTGTAAATTTGTGCAACCTACATCCTCAGTTTCATACTGGAAGATGCTGTAGTGGATCTCCCTAAAAATGTGATACTGTATTCATATTCATTTCCTTATATTAGAAAAGGGAGTGGGTTGCATATCATTTGAAAAGAAATAAATGCCTTAATTTTTCTCAGATTAGTGGGACTGTAACTGTTACAAGATAACATGGCAGTATTTCCTAGTATTTCAAGATTTTTCTTTCTGACTGAAAAAGAGCCGACATGTTTAAAAGTTCTCTAGAAAGTTGATGCCTTTCATTAAGATTTTGCTTTGGAGGAAAAAAATCAATCATCCCCATGAATAAATAATTACCAGACTGGAAGGAAAAATTTCAAAATGCATAGTAAAAACAGTGATCTCGGAAATTAAGTGGTAAGAATTAGAATATGTCTCTCTACAAGCACAGAAAGGCCAAGAAATTGGAAATTCCTAGGGAACATCACAGTCCCTTCAGATGACGTCTACATATATTACCCTAAATAGCAACCAAAAACCATTGTGAGATCAACTTTAAACAGGTCGATTAACGCACATACTCAGGTGCGCTAATAGCTTCACTATTTATAATACTATCGTGTAGCGTGTCTGATCAGGGTCAGAACTAGAGTTGTGGATATGGTAATTTTATCTAAAATAGAACTAGAAGTTCAGGCGCTCCATATTTGAAGAATGCTAATGATATTTATAAAATGGATTTATTTTTTAAAAATTATTACTCTTGACAATTTGCTGTATAATGTTGCAAATCTATGTTAGCAATAAGTATAGTAGTTTGTGGTATTTGCACAGGTACAGGTAGGCTAATTTTCAAATACTTAATAACTATATAATTTAATTCTGTAGAGAAACTTTATATTTTAATGATTATGTTATAATTTGCGAACTGACAGCCGAGTTCTAAGGAGGCTGATCAGTCATCTTAATGGAAGTTTGCAGTAGCAGAAAATAAGAAGAAAATAATTCGATAGGTAGGGTATTTGAAAGAGTCTAGCCTCAAGCTAGTCCAATTAAACACACTGCAGCACAACTAAATTCAAGATTGAATTCACTTACCGATGCTGACTTGAGAGGGTCCTGTGGGTTTCAAAAGTAACAGGTTTGACAGGTTCAGTCACTTCCTTTTTTAGGACTTAAATTTGCTCTTCCAGAGTAGACTTCCCATAGTATGTGCGTGTACCCTAACTTGTCTGCTAATCTCTTCGGTTTGTCCTGGAGGTAGCTTGCAATCAATAAAAGTGGGGCACACTACTGCATGAGAATATAGACAATGCACCAAGGTAATTAACTACAGCTTGTATTAAATCTTCTATTTAGAATACACGTACATGTTTTCTAATATCTCTTCTTTCAACACCTCAGCTTCTTGAAGAAAGAATTGTTTCATCTGTTCTCTTTGCAGAGTTCCTGGTTTGCGGAGAAGCATGCCAGACACCAGTAAGCAAAGAGATGAATGATATATTGTCGTTTAAAAAGCAATGGCAAACCTTACTAACCTGAAAATCTAAAAGATCAAAACATTCTGGGAGTCTTTCCAATTTACTTGCCAATAGCAGCAAGAAGAAAGAAACAGAAAGTAGAAGTTTGGGACAGGAAAACACAATTAACTCTGATTACTGAGAATCCAGTTGGGGAAGAACTCATCTGCCTGTGATTGTTCATTAGAGGATGGCTGAGTGGATTCAAACTAGCAGAATGCTCACTTTTTAAAAGAGCTTCAGCAAGAGACTCCAGCTCTTTGTAGTTTAACTATATAGCAATTAGTAAATAGCTGTTTGTTAGCTGATATTTTCAGTCTTTTTTTTCCCTACGTGGTACAGCATAGCTTAAACTGCAGCTCCCCGCGAGTACAATTTGCAATATACAACATGGATTAGTATTAGATAATAAAGAATACAAGTGAATTGTAATACATTCCACACCACACGCATGTCTGTATGCACTTGAATGTTTGAAAAATTCTTTTTACTTATTTATTAACAAATGCTGAAAAACCTTGCACAGTTTTTCTCAAAATACCTGCAAGCGGTACACAAGGGTAGTATTACAGCCATAACTGCAGAAGAATTTGATGCAAAATCTACAGATTGGGAGCTCTACAGTGTAATAACTCTAATTCAGTGTGAAAATATGTGTTAAAATTTGTAATTTTTAAGGATAAAACCTTGACAAAATAAAGAAATAATCAGGAAAAAGGTTACATTTCAGATGAAAGGTTTTCTAGGTATTAGAGCAGAGAAGTGAGAACCATGCTGTCCTGGTTAACGGCAGACTTTTACTAACCACAAAGAAAATGAAAGATTATGCTATTGTGAGGTGCTAGGTGAGGAAAGAAGGCAAAATAACTTTCTAACTACGATAAAGATGTTCCGGGATAGAAAGCTGATGTTAAAAGCGAAGAGAAACTCTTAGCAGCTTAGCTAATGTGGAAAGAAATAAAGTAACAAGAATAAATCATAGAATGCTTTAGCTTGGAAGGGACCTTTAAAGATCATCTAGCCCAACCCCAAATAAGGCTGCATTTCTAAAACATAGAAACATATAGATGAATAGAGGAGAGGGTTCACAGCAAAAGCTGAGAGTCACATTCAGAGGGGAAAAAAATGTATTTCCATGCCAACAAGAAGGGGTGATTACATTTACACAAAGGTGGTAAAATATTTAAAAATTCTTTTTCCTATTGCAATCTGTATACAGGATGTGAACAGAAGCTTCATAATCATTTGACGTTATTTTATAAAGCAGGCATTTCAAAATAATTCATACCATCAGTCTGTAAATATCCAAGTTATGTTATTTATCATGCAACATTAAAAAAAAAAAAAAATCAGCTTCTGCATGGCATGTCTTTGGATTGCTCAAAGGTGAGAATAAAACCAATGTGGGAAGTGGAAGTGTTTTATGTGAGGCTTTCCCTATACAGCTGCATAAGGACGGGCACTTCATTTGAAAGGGTCCTGCTTTCAGTAACATCTGTCAGTTTATTTCTACCTCAGCTGACTCATCCAGCCCCCTGGTAATAACGCTGCTCTTGAGCTAGGCTTGTGGGGCAGCACGGAACTAAATCCGTGCCAAAGCAGATTCCAGCAAACAGCTGCCGCAGGTACGCGACACACGCAGATCCAAGAGAAGGGGAGCTGCGGGCAGAGCAACCAGGAAGAGCTGAAGAGAAAGGCGACACGCAGCCATGTGCAATTGGAAGTGACAGGAGAATAGAGAGAGTTGTCATCTCCCGCCAGCTCCGTCCAAAGAGCTGTGGGGAATCCCAGACAGGAAAGAGTCCCTACCCCTTGAATAGTAGGAAGATTAATGGACACCGCTAGAGGCTGTTAAGAGAATATAGACTCACATTTAGTGGCAAGAGAGATTAGAAGGGAAGCCTATTTGATAAAATTCAAAATAACAAGTACATTGACTGGGTGGTCAAAGCAAACGACGCACTTGACCTCCTCAGACAGCACGGGAAAATGCCGTTACCACCACATAATGCAGGTTATATCCCCTACTAGTCAATACTAAGTTCATCTGCACCTATACAAACCTGAGGTTTCGAAAATTTAGCATTATTTTTGGAGGGGGACAAAAGTCAGAAGCTCAAAAATGTAAATGACCTAAATTGACAACGTTTTTAGGCTCAGCGCAGTGGAAAACTTTTTATATGAAGGATATCGATATTTCATATTTTATTAGAAGCTTTGTTTATGAAGGCTACATACCCTGAATTTAGAAGGAAAATAGCTTTGAACACATTTATTTTACCCTAGAAAATGCTGGCAAGTCTTACTTAAGCATGTTTGAAGTGTGAGAAACAGTTAAGGCAGAGAAATATGCCAAAACTTACACTTTTCTGGAAAAATGCCTATTGTGATAATGTGGTGGTATTTTTGTGTTTGAATGAAAACTATCAAATCTATTCTGATGTCAAACAACAGACCTAGTGGGAGACAATTCATCTGATCCTGAAATATTTTTTGGATTATAGAGGGAGAAACTAAATGGAGCAAATTAGATTTCACTACTTTCTAAAGAAATAGTGGGACAAAGAAACAAGCACGGTTTCCAGGTAGTTTGGGTGTTTCTGCTGTACTGGAACTGGTGGAATTAATCACACCCAAAATTAGGAAAGAAAAATTTTTAGCAAAGGCTACCTGTAGTGAATTGGCTACCAAAGAGAGCCATAGAGCTGCATTAGGTATGTATAAAACCTGGCGTGTCTGGCACGTTCATAGGACATCAGAGGCAAAGCAGAGCGAAAAGGAAGAAAAAAGGCTAAGATTAAGGAGATATACCAGGTTTCAGACCTGAACATATTGTGGAATTTTGGAGGCAAAAGAGATAATTTTGTTATGTGCTTTGGGTTGCCACAGTAACCATCGGTATGCAAGGGATCCCACGGAAAACATTTATTGAAAAAGTCTAATGAATTTGTACTTGATTACAAAGGATGGTGCAGGCTTACTTCTCCAGGGGAAGAATTAAATTTGAAGTTTTTTTATTGGTGCAAAACAATTGGGACTAAGATAAAGGTATCTTTTATGCCCATTTAACATTTTACCGTCTTACTTTTTGTCAGGCTTTGGCATAAGCACAGCAACAAGGACTATGACAGTTTGCTACATACCAAA
The DNA here is from genome assembly GCA_013396915.1 of Stercorarius parasiticus. Lineage (NCBI taxonomy): Eukaryota > Metazoa > Chordata > Aves > Charadriiformes > Stercorariidae > Stercorarius > Stercorarius parasiticus. Next base: position 1,876 of record VWZL01001280.1, on the reverse strand, counting down.
ATTTGTGTGACAAAAAGAAATATCTAGCTGGTGAAGGATAACAAGGCAAGGGGATGAAACAAAAGCACTGAAGATGGACAGAAAGATCCTGTAATTAAAATGAACCGGATTTTAATATCCACGAATGGACAGTTCCTGGCTGTAGATTACCATACCAAAGAAGCAGGTTGTACGGCCTGGAAAATTCCCATTTTCTTTTGAGTAGACTCTAAATTATATTATTTCTATATTTAAAGACAGAAAATCTGACACATACCTGATGTATGATGATGAGCACATATTACCTCTTCTCCAGTAAGGCAACATACAGGAAGGTCTCCCTCCCCAGGCCCAGAAAAATTAATCCATACAATATGTAATAGCTAACTGGAAGGATATTAATGCCAGAAATGACAGCCTGTGAGGAACAATCATGCAGAAAAGTCGCCCAGTACACACGATGCTCTAGGTTTTAATTGATAAAATAGAGAATGTGAGGAAAAATGGTAACGTTATGAACGGCCATGAGAAAACAATATATATATTTTGTTGATTATGGGTTGGAATTTAACTCCTGAAAAAAGAAAAGTGACCATCACATGAGCTGGGATGCATGGCTGTGTCTGAGGATGAGAGGGACAGTCTTAGCTCCGCTTGTCTGATCGTGCGAACATTAGGAATCAGAGAGATGGAGAATGAGGAGGGGATAAATGGGTTCTTCCTAAGGACACGTCATCAGCTCCACCATTGACTGGAACAGCACCAGGGCGCTCTTCTGTGTCCTCTGCACTAATATTAGGGTAAAAACTCTTATCTGCTCATATCCTCAATCAGCATTAGGTGCTTTGACAAGCATGGTGAGTTTAGCAACACCCTGATACACTCTAACTCATATGTCTGTGCTGTAATCTAAGGGACTGTCATTTCTCTGCCATGCTTGGGTTTCACTGCTTGCTCTAACACATTCAATTTTTAAACAAATTCATCCTGCTTATATGGCAATTACAAGATCAGGATGTTTAAGTGTTTCATATGGTAAATATCACATGCAGATGTTCTACTCCAGAAATAGCAGTACTGCAACTCACCGTCATGTGATTTCAGCTATTTAGAGTGCATGTTGGAGTACGGATGGGTGTTCATCTTCCTGACTGTACTGCTGAGGCATAGATAAAAGAAAGAAAATCAGGAATTTCAGTGCTAGCAAGAAGTTGCCAACCCTTGGCATCTTTCAGCTGAAGCACAGTAGAGACAAGTGCTCCAGCCCTGAGAGTTAATTGCCTCGGTGATGTGGCTGGTAGCACTCCGTCTGCTCAGCTTGTCTACTGGCATCACGCTGGCCCCCCAGACATGGCAGAAGGGGAGTAAGTTCATGAGAACTTCCCCAAAGAAAGCTCTGAGGATTAGACTGAAGGGAAGCTCGCCCAAGGTCCTGGTTATATAGTGGTAAACTGTAAACCAACACGGGGCCGCCTTCACTCTTGTGTGTGAGAAGCGTTAAGTAAACAGGGCTCTTTTATCACCATGAAACCAGTGAATTTGCATCGTCCCAGCTCAGTCTTCCCTTATGTCTGTCACTCACTGCATGCCCTACTTAATCTGTTCTGGTTTTTTTTAAAATGAGCAGTCCTGGCAAAAGGAGTCTTCTGATTGTTCTGAAGAGCGTTGGCACTCACATCAAAACAGCACGGTATGTGTTTCCACTTGTAATTTATATGAATAGCACCTGAATATTAAATATTAGGACAGAAACAATCAGTGGGTGACTGCACAGCATAGCATGTTCTCTAGCTGCAACATTCAAGCTCTCATATCTTTTGACCTGCTGCTGTGAATAACATGCTCTTGAAATAGACTAAAGAAATAAAATTTCAGGAGCTTTGCCTTTTTTTTTTTT
>VWZL01001279.1:33513-159204 GCA_013396915.1 Stercorarius parasiticus | reverse complement strand
CGCCGTTCCGCGCCGCTCCGCGCCGTTCCCCTCAGCGGCGGCCCGCCCGGCCGAGCCCCGCCGGCCCCCGGCCCCGCCGCGATAGGCCGAGGCGGCGGCGTTCACTCCCCGGCGGGGAGCGGGGGCCGGGCCTGACGACGCCTTAACCCTTTCGGGGCCGCGGCCGACGAACCGCCGCCCAACCGCCCTAGGGGAGGGCGGCCGGGGAGAGGACGCGGCCGGGGAAGGGCTGCAGGGTCCTGTCATCAAGGACTGGGGCTGCGGCCAGACCTGAGCGGACACGGACTCAGGTGCATCGCCTTGTGCACCACCGCTGTCGGATACAGCTATAGATAATGGGTACAAAACACAGCGTTCCCATCACTCATCATGCTAATTTCTGAACTGCTATACGAAGACAGAACAGCTAGGTGCCTACCGAATACGCAGATACAAATCCCATCTCAAACGGGACAGCGAGCAGCCCTGCTGAGAAGGACTTGGGGGTGTCAGTGGATGAGAAGCTCAACATGAGCCAGCAATGTGCGCTCACAGCCCAGAAACCACCCGCATCCTGGGCTGCATCCCCAGCAGCGTGGGCAGCACGGCGAGAGGGGGGGATTCTGCCCCTCTGCTCCGCTCTGGGGAGACCCCCCTGCAGTGCTGCCTCCAGCTCTGGGATCCTCAGCACAAGAAGGACATGGACCTGTTGGAGCGGGGCCAGAGGAGGCCACGAAGATGATCCGAGGGCTGGAGCCCCTCTGCTGTGAGGACAGGCTGAGAGAGTTGGGGGGGTTCAGCCTGGAGAAGAGAAGGCTCCAGGGAGACCTTCGAGCCCCTTCCAGTCCCTGAAGGGGCTACAGAAAAGCTGGGGATGGACTTTTTAGCAGGGCCTACTGTGATAGGACAAGGGGTAACAGTTGTAAACTACAAGAGGATAGATTCAGACTGGAAATAAGTAAGAAATTCTTTATGCTGAGATTGGTGAAACCTTGGCCCAGGTTGCTCAGAGAGGTGCTAGATGCCCCATCCCTGGAAACATCCAAGGTCAGGTTGGACAGGGGTTTGAGTAACCAGATGTAGCTGAAGATGCCCCTACTCATTGGGGTTTGGACTAGAAGGCCTTTCAAGGTCCCTTCCAACCCAAACTGTTCCATGATTCTATGATTCTATACCAATTCAAAGCAGAAAATCCCCTTTTCATCTCGCAATCAAACAAGTTAATGCCTCTGCCTTTAATAACAGAATCAGATTTTTTTTTTTTATTACTCCCTCATGGGAATGATGTCTCCAACTTCATTCTTAACATCAATACACAAAGAACCTTCTTCCAAATGGGCTCAGAAAGTACAGTGGTATGTAGTAATTCCTACAAAACTTCTCCTATCATGCTTTTTTTCACCTTGGACCTTCGCTAATACCAACTAACTGTAACTCTCCTCACCCCATTACAAGATCCGTTGCCGACACAGCCCAAGTTATCGCAGCAGCTACTCAGAAGCCACATTTCGCCAAAAATCAGATCAAGATACTGTTAATGACTACACAATACTTCCAGGGAAGATAATACCATTCCAGAATAAGTTTCAACACTGTTACGTAGAAGGCTGCAATAAAAGCACATATTTTAGATGTATTATTCATAAGAAATACAATAATATTCAAAAAGCTCACACAATTAGTGCTCATTTGCAACTTCCTAGAGAAACAAAAGCTACACAGACTGAAATAGTAGAATTCCGTGAAATGGGGGAAAATAATGAGCTGAGTGGCCAGGTCCTGATGAGGGCAGTCTTGGCTGGCAATGGGGAAAAAATACTGAAAAAAAGGCAGAAGTAATAGCACTAATACAACATCTTGAACTGAAGCTCTTCGAGTTGGATGTGCAACAGACTACGTGTGCTTTGACTTGGCACAAAGGAGAAACCGTAATACAGCCATCGTTGGCTTATACTTTGCTCCAGCTTCGGGGGGTTTGTGCTGAAAACTGGAAGCTTTTTGCAGTTCGAATTCTGGACAGACTCTCACACCTGCGATAGCTGCAACATCGTCCAAGAAGAGAAGTATCAGATGAAATCATGAAGGAATATAGTCAGTTAAGGAAGTCTCCAGCAATGCCACAGCAACACTCATACTCTGTGTCTCTTCCAAGAGGTCTAATTGTAATAAATGGGACATTAGATCACACAAATACCATTTTGCAAACTGCTTGAATGGAGTACCTATGGATAAGCACTTTCAGCCATTGAAAAATCTACTAAGTAGGTAATTAATTCAGGCATATACCCTTACAGATCTTGAAAAAAAGAGGAATGGGAACTGGATGCTTGGAGTCAGCTCACGTAGAGCTCCTTTGAGAATTACTGCCCCTCTACAGAAGACTGCCATGGACTCTGCAGGAAGCAGGGTCCTCCCAGATGCTACGCAAGACATGAGGTATTCCAACAATCCCTCTTTCCAAAAGAAAGCTTCCTTGTGAGTACCTACCTATACGTTTGATACAATTTTTTGACAAATACACACAACCGTGCATTCACCATCTGAGGTTTGCAGCCTATCAAAAAAGTAGGATTCTGCATCTGTTAATTACGCCGGTGCTGACCTTCTTCCTTTACCCGGCTGTCCCCCATCACTCCATCCCCATCCAGGAACAGACCTGGGTGTCTCTGCAGTGGATCCCCTTCTCTCCATTTTCAGCCAGCTGCAATGGAATTTTCCTTTGCTCTGATGCCCCCTGTGCTGCGATTCCACTGTCCCATTAATGCCAGCACAAATGATTTATGAAATCTATTAGGTGCAATGCTCAAGACATCTGAAACATAGATGTTTGCTTAGGAAAATATTTATATGGAGTAGACAAACGGGGGTGAAGCAAACTCCAGCACAGATGCCACACTTTATGCCCACGTTTCTCATGCCCGAACAGTAGAAAGATCAAACAAAACCTTGGCGGTTGGTGGGGGGGGAAAAGTAGCATATATGTTTCATTCATAGGAAAAGNTTTTTTTTTTTTTAATTATTTGGTCAGAAGGATTATTACAGTAAATTATGCAGAGCATTAACCATTGCATTTGAACCCATTTTTAGTCTTTCTTTATTAAGAACTCATTATAGCCCTTTTTCTTAATGTGGAATAAATTAGAGCTGTGTTAATCCATGCAGCTATCTGCAGGTACATTTATCACGACGGTAGCCACTTTTACTCTCCTTACTGGAAGCTGCATTTCACGGGCAACAGAGACTCGTCCCCCGCTGAACTCAAGTCACGGTGGCTTTTTCAGGTCACTGCCAGGGTCACCTGCAAACTTACCTTTTTTTTTTAAGAGGACTGAAAGGTACCGCACAGCTGGCCTTGACATACGTGAAAGAATTGCTCTGTCTCTCTCTCACTCTCTCTGTCATATCGCCACAATTTAGATCAGTGAAAACAACTGAGCTGGGGCTTTGCTGGTATAAAAAGGCGAGGAACTGCTAACAGGATGTTCTTTGTGGGAACTCAAAGCTTTTGGAACTGATTCCTCTCCCCTGATCCAGAAGAGCTCAAATTTTATGGCCTTCATAGCATGTTGCATAGTTCATATTTTTCCAGAGCGTATGAAAACAGGGGAGAATTGTGAATGCGGTTAGTTTCTGGAGACAGGGCTTTGTTTCAGCTTTCAAACTGGCTGGTTTGCATTTGGTTGAGGAGGGAGGGGTATTGCAGCTCAGTCACGATGATTAATTCTTACATTTGCATTAGCATTTGCGGCATGTTTTCAGGAATTTAATGGTAGTAACAAACAGCCATACTCACTCTGTTAAAGATAAATATTGCCATGGAGAACCGACACGTTGGTAATTCCATCACTTCAAGGTGATGCCAGGAAAGGACTTAAGAGGTCACACCGGAGGTGACTCATTAGACTAGAGAGCCCCAGGTACGAGTGGTTGTGCTCCTTGCAGCACATTAACGATTCAGTTCTTACTAATATCTTCTCTGAGCGCCGTCAAGCCAAAGTAGAAAACATTATCATGCCCATTTTTAACAGGGCAAATGGAGACACAAAGCCGACCCGTCAATACCACAAACGTGGTGCCACGGGAGAGGGAAAACCTGATGCCTCGGGTGGTCCTCTGAGGCCTATCCTAATCACTGAACCTTTCTTCTTCTTATCATCCAGATAACAATAATTTCAGCTATTTATCAACATTAGGGATGACCAATGGCTTTTATTAAAAGGGAACAAACACCTTTTTAGCCAAATACTAATTCACTTATTTGAATAGCAGTAGCCTAAGTGCCCTGTTAAGGCATCCTATCATAAATAGTTAATTAGTGTTACAGCCACTTGTACTGAAATGCTAGGTGTACTTCAAAGAAATACTGTTGTCTGCATGTGCATTACGTATCTACATAGAAACCGAGATCGCACAGCATCGCTACATCACCTTGGAACCAGTTTTTCTTACAACCCTACAACAAAGCAGAGTATTAAGCTACGAAATTTAAACACTGATTAAGAGAAAGACTGTTGTCAGATAAGGTATCGTTTATAACAGCGACATACATTCTCACATCTGTTTTACAAAACAGACTTAATCAAGTAAAATATTTATAATTTAGCTTTCCCGTTCCTTCTGGAAGTGTATTAAAAAAAGGCAAATTCTTGCCTAGAAATAAAAGTCTAAGAATACTATCTGATATCAATGGGATTAGTAATATAACGTGTTCCCATGAGAAAGCACATGTGCACAAATATATTTACATGTAGAACATCTTGTAGTTCTTAAGCACTTAAATAGTACACGACACTGACTGGATGTTTCTCACACGTAAGGATTCAGATGAGCCATTTTTCATGCCGTAATGACGCTGATTTAAATGAGAACAGACTAAGACCACGATGAGACCACAGAGGCAGTGTTCAAATCTGAAAACAATAAACGTTTTTTTTTCCCCTTTTCGTTCACATAGATAAAGCCTAACTTTATTTTTCATAATCCCTTCCAAGAGTGTATTAAAATATTTTGCAGTTTCACATCAGCATTTCACGGAAAATACAAGTGGAAATTGTAAGCAAGTAGATGAAACTGGGGTAGGGCAAGAGTTATAGCAAAAATACAGTCCTTTCAAAAAATGATTGAATTATGACACTTTTCTTGACTATAAGTGGATAATATGTGGGTGTTTTTTTCCCTAACAAGCAACACAAAACCAGCCAGTCTATATTTGTACTGTGATTTTTGAGTGCTGTAGATTAATATATTGAAGTAAATAACGTTACTCTGCTCTTTGACAAATTTCCCAGCGAGCTCAATGCAGTATCAGGCAAGGTAAAAAAATGCAAAATATTTTTGTACAACAATACCTAGAATTTTGTGCAGAACCACCCTACTCTACAGTACTTTCTGTCATAAAATACAAATTCACAGTTATTATACGAATCGAATAGCTTGGTCTCCAAAACCAAGATAAACAAAACTGAATTATTAAAGATGTAAATATTGGTCATGATGCTTTTTGTAGAACTTATGTCGTTTTAGTTACTTTTTCATCAATACGTTCCCGTGTTCGAATGCAGACAGGACCAGCGAGCCAGCAGACTACAGAGAAAAAGGGCACATATGCTTTGAATGATTAACACAGTTCTGGGAAAACACAAAGCATACGTGCTTCCCTTATCTTCTCGTACAGCTCAGTGATGAGGAGGAAGACATTTTCATGAAAGTTCTAGGGGATTAGATGATGTATCCATGAGGCCTTTGAAAGAAATAGTTCCCCTCGCCTCCCCAAAAAAAGAAAGTTAATCCTGTTTGTTTCAGAAGAACTGCTATATGAGTAACAGTAGTGAGATGAAGCAATAAAAGTAATGCTCTGATGTTTTCAGGTCTTTTTATGTAATTTTAGAGGGAAAGGCAATAGTATTTTAGGAAAAAGTTTAAGCTCTTCACTGAAGAAATAAAAATCCAGCTATAATCCGAGCCTTATATCTCTCTTTAAACTCAACTCGCCGTGAATTTCAATCCTGTTTGTGTCTTGTGAGACTCACTTCAGCGCATCAGCACACTTCAGGACCCGCAACAGAAAACTATTAAAGATCCCAAAACATGCACAGTTGTTGCACCTTCCTCCCTTAATTTTTCATATCGCTTTCCCATTTTTTCCGAGACCTCTATCGGCAGCTGCTACTCACCGGCTTTCACCTGGAAAAGAAGGCAAAGAAGCAGTTGCCTGCACAGCTAATGCTCCGAACTGGAGACCGAGTGTCTAATCTTCATATTAAGCAGCTTCCAACTGACTAAGTTTTGATTTACATTTAATACTTGGGTCCACAGCTCTAAATCCCTCGGGATTACTGGGTATGGTTTTTTTTAATTAAATTTTTACACTTTTGTCAGAAAGAAAAAGAGGAAGACATTTACTGCAAATGAAAGTGACATAAAGAAGTAACTGGAAAGAAAAAGAGGTCAATTTGGTTTGTAAACTCATGAGCTACAGGACATTTCATAACAAACAAGGTATCTGTAGGCTGCTTGAAACAATCAATTTAGAATAAAATAGCTTTGTATAGAGGTCTGACAAAGAGAATTGGCTTTCGTGAAAAAACTCCCCTATTGTGAATCTCTTAGAATTGGTAAAGACCACCAGCAGAGCAATCCTATTCGTGTAAGAGAACAAGCTCTACGAAAAACCACTCTGTTCTTCTTAACGATGAAGCTGGAATCTCACATCTCTAGGAAAGTTTATATTGTATTCTGATCATCTTAAACAAAACCAAACGCACAAAAAAACCCAACACCCCCCCCCCTAAAAAATAAACAAAAACCAAACAAAAACCCAGTTCAAGGCGCTTCTCCAAAATGACATCTTTAAAAAGATATTTTAAAAACAGAAGCACAAAAAAAAAAAAAAGGAAAAAAAATCAATATCCATGTGATTCCCACAAAATATTTCACATATTTCTTGGAATAAGCATTATACTGATCATGACAGAAACTATGTGGCCGGGACTGGGGGTTCAGCTGCTGCTGTCCTTCATCTTCTATTTCATCTTTTTAGGGTAGGGTAGGTGACTGAAAACTCGCTGTATCACTTTGGTCAGAAATTTCTTTTTTTTTTCCTCAATAGAAAGAAACCGTTTCTTTTCTCCTAATTACAGCTTCTCCTCCTTCCCTCTACACCATAACTCCTTGCAGGGAAAAAACCCACATGAACCACCAGAGCAAATTTTCTTTTTACACAGTTGCTGCTTTGGCAAGATCAGAAAAAAGTGTCATCCTTTGGGTAAGTAAGTCTGTCAAACAGATTTCTAACACACAGTTTGAGAATGTTCACCTAAAAGTACTATATCTGCACTTGTGTATGCTTATATGACATCTATTGCCTTGGAAAGGTGGCATAAAAATTATTTCACACTACTCTGACACCTGGTGTGAGCCATGTCCCTGCAAGTGGTCTATATACCAAATGGTTATAAAAATCATACCTTTAAAAAGAAACAAATGCTTTCCAAAATATGAACTTGGCTTTATATATATAAAAAAATTGCATTGCAGGCTGCTGTTAAGTAGACACCTTATCACNAAAAAAAAAAAAAGAAGAGGAGGTTTTCATAAACCGTAAGAATAGGGTTTATATATGCTTTATGTACACTCGGAAGTGCCTACACGAACAAACCTTCCCATGGTAGACGTTCAGGCAGATGACGAATGCCTGGTGATGGGGGGGTTGTTAGGCACAAGAGTAAGTGCTGTAGTGCATCTAGAATTGCATTTATGGTACACCCTGAAGTGATTTATTGGATATTAATTCTCCTGGAGAGGTGGTGATCATTTTCCACATTCAACGCGACACATTTAGTATTTGCCAACATGCCAAATTGCTAGTGAAATAATTGTACTGGATACCAGCAGACGTGGCATATTCAGAAACAGGGTGTAGACACTATCAAGAATTTAAAGTTAACATTGATTTAAGAGGAGGGGAAGGAGAAGAAAATACTTCTTCCTTCATTTCATCCATACTTTAGGATTTTTTGATGCGCCCACCACATTTTAGTGAGCCTTTTCACCTTATGCTCACGCACAGAGCCATCAGTCTGTACTGCAGGCCTTGCAACCACCACTTGGGCTTGACCTACTTCAGGCAAGGCTAACCATCGCACAAGTTTCCACAATGCAGTATATTACGTTGAAGTTATCACATGTGATAGTCCCTAAAGTCTTTCTTCCCACTACCGCTTCCCCGTACTCCATTTATCTGCTTGGCACGCCGCTGCACACATGTCAGACCGCCATGGATCCACGTGTGTTAAACAGCTTCCGAAATCACGGCGGTGGGCTCTGTCATACAGTTGCTATTTCACCGCAGCCAACTTTATCACTAGCATTTCCTAATTCCATGATCTAAATGATTTCACTAACAACGCATTTCACCGAAGACCTTCCCACAAGCGCTGCCAGATTTGCAAGTTCTGGGGTTACCTGCCAAGAGAAGGAACTCAAAGGCCAGCTGAATTCTCTCATACAAGAGCCCTTAAAATGTGAGCAAGTGGTAGAATATTCAGCATAAAAGGTATTTCTCGAGGAAAATAAGGAAACTAAATATAGTATGTATATACTGAGGGCAGACAAAAGGCGATGGCGTGACACAGGAGCTTTTAGACTGCTGATGAATCAGCTCAAGTCACAGGAAAGGGCTCCCCCCCGCTTCTTCCCACCCACCATGTGCTTACAGTTTAAGACCAAAGCACGCAAAGTGAAAGCCTAAGTGAAAACCTACATGGAAGAGCAGAGCCACATTTAGGATTGAGAACACCAGTGCGACCGGGTCAGTTCTGAGGCCAAAAAATCTGAGATGGACAGAGCCGAGCCTGCTGGAGAAGGATTCAAAGATAAGAAAAGCATTTAGTTATTGCAAATATCCTGAAGATAATCAAATTTATAGAAGCTGCCCTTAGTATCGGTAGAAAGGCAGACAGAGCATGACCAGTGTCTCAAAGAATTCCCTCTGCTTTCTACAGCAGTACTTCCCAGGCGCACACAACTTGCCTTAGCTTCCCCCTGCCATCCATTAACTGCAAGAAGCATCGTCAGCCCTTTCTCGAGAGTCTGGAAGTTGCTGTACTTGGGGATTCCCCCTCCCTCCTTCCCAGTTGCTGGGGATGCTTGTGCTTCATCAGAGTTGAAATACTCATCTCACTGCATTGGCTCGGTACGTGGTTGAAGCGGGGTCAAAATGGTAGAAAAGTATGGAAAAGGGCTTGTTCTAAAAATCGCATGGAAAATGTATGTCAAAATTATTATTGCAAGAAATGTCCCTATTCCACATTTCGTATCTCAATCCACTTTTGATAAGTTATTCACACATCTCTGTGTCCACCACCAAGAGACCCAAATGCTTTTTTTCTCCGATGAGGATGTTTACGCATACACAACTCGGTCACCCATCTAAGCAAAGACACTTACTGCTGAACTTCAGGAATTGCTGCCATCATTCCCTCCCTCCCTCTCCCCTTCTCTCCTCCCCTCCTTGAACTGGCCTTTCTCATCTTGTCCACCCTACCTCAGTGATAACTTTGCCAGGGGGAGAGACAGAAAGTCTCCAGTAGAGCTCTGTCCTGAAGAGCAGACTGCTGATACCGGCATTCATTTTGAGACAAGCCCTCAAATGTGGTATAGCAGAATCCTGGATTGTAAGGATTTGAAATCCCTTTTTTCCTTACTCATGTGGCCTCCCAGAAGTTCTTCTGAACTCCCAGGAGCCAGTGCTTCCTGCAGCTGGACCACAGACACTGAGAAAAGTACTCCAAGGGCTCTGCGATTGCAGGGCAAGCGTGCAACGGACTTACTCCATAGAGAATTCAACCGGTCGCGGTTCCCAGCTCTATATAAAGGAGAGGGATCTGTCCCTATCCACGTTACACAGAGCTCAGCTAGGTGGAGAGTGCTTAGGCATGCAACTACATGATTTCAGTACCTCATCTAAAACTATTATACTCAAAAGCCCGGCACAAGAATTTATCAGCTGAAGTCCATCGGTATTCTTTGCCTTTTTGATAACGCGCCTGCTAACATCCAGCACAAGGGTCACATTGCTGTTTAAAACCCTCCTGCACCAAAGTAAACAAACCAGACACTGATAGATTTCCTGAACTACCCCCAGGCAGAAGCAGCTTCACGGATGGGAAAAAAAAAAAAAAAAAGACGGGCAAAAGAAAAACTGCTCGAGAGAGAGAGGTTTGCTCCAGCTTTTCTAAATCTTACCATCGATATTTCATTCTGGAAAATCCGCCAATTAATAAAGATATTTTTACTATTATAATAGGGTTGTTTTTTCCGGAAGTATTTAGAAATTGATATAGTTGGACCTTCTTCTTTGCTGCAAGTTTTTGCATGCTGATCAAGCAAGTTCAAAACATGTTCCACTATAGAGAAACAAGGCGGCACTAGTAGTAACAGAGTGTTTTAAAAGCTAACAAAAACAACCAAGGGAAAATCTATCATACCAAACAGTGTCTGAAAGTCTGAAGCACTTAGCGATGAATGTGTAACTCCCCCTAATGGAGGCATATTTGAATTTATCTTAAATGGAGATGTCAACAAGTTAAAATTCGAATGCTCAAAATAACAGTAATACTGTCATACCACTTTCCCCTTCTTGGCTTTTTAAGGAATCTTTTAAGGTATGCATCTGTGATTTACAGAAAACATTAAACTATTATCAACGCATTTTTTTTAAATTTTCTTTGCAAGTTTTATTACACAAAGTAAAATCTTAAATATATGTGCACTTCAGCATAGTTCTACGGTACACGCTCCAGTAGCCATTAAAATTCCCTTAAATTATCTTCTGTCAGTCATTCTAACTTCTGTTTTAGCTAAATGTTTTCCTGTTTCTTAAAAAGTCAGCAAATTGCTATAAAAATGACAGTGACAGGCCGCAGCGGTTTTGGTTGTGAGGTATAAAGAAACACTTCTTATATGCACAGCTGCTGGTAATGAATGCAGCATGTCTGAGGTCTGATCTTGGACAGTTTCCTACATTTCTGACTGCAGTTTCCTTGGCAAGTTTTCTGGGACCATATTATCTCCATGTCCCGGTATTTCAGCCAGAACTTTGCAATACAAGAGTTTGGCACTGTGCACCGGTGGAATGGCTTTCAAAAGTCTGTCCTCCCAGTTAACAACTTTTTAGGAGTCTTTGCCTTAATTCTCTTCTAGCAACAATTTTCTTTTTAAATTTTAAAGGCATCATTTTCTACATAACCACCCTGGAAGATATGGCAGACAGAGTCAATTTTTCTATAACAAAATCACTACTTGTGAAAGATGCCAGGTTGACAGCATCAGGGACTAAAATTACATTTACCCACCGCCCAGCTCCAGAAACAGCAGCAGCAACGCCGTTGTGCTCAGAGCTCTCACGTCTGAGCTCCTGCAACTTCTAGGGTAAGAGAAGAGCTCTGGACTTTGTTCTGCCACCATTCTGATAAGCCTGGATGTTGCTATAATTGGTCTGGTGATACTGTAATAAGTGGTATAAGTAGAGCCGCGATTAAAGGCTGGATTTTACACAGGTCACGCTCCCCGAAGGAGGCATTTAACCTGTCTCCTCATAGTGGTGAAAGATTCTACGTCTGCGCTACCAAAACTCGTCTTTAATCTAAACACATGGGTACATAGATTTTCTCCTAATACAAAAAAAAGGGAAAAAAGAGTAGTAGTCTGGATTGAAGCTATGGGTATAATCTCAAATTAATTTTCCTAGGTTTTGATTACGTATTGGAAAGGAAGTTTAGGAAATTTGGTGCTAAAAAGTTGTTCTCTTTCAGGTTTTTTTTTGGTTTAAATGGGATCTTATTTTCTGTTTTTCTTTGCAGGAAGTAGTTCCTAGCAAAATATGCTCTTAAATAAGACTTACCCAGCTGTCAAATTCTACTCTGTAATGCCAACAGAGTGAGATTCAAAACTATGGATGAACATATGTTTAAAATAATTACATTGTAAGGCAAAGATAGACACATTCTTTTAGAGCAAAGAGGACAAAAACAATAATAATAAAAAAGCTTATAAACGAGAAGGACATAGATAAAATCTCTACCTGCACTATTAGTCATCAAACAGAAATATTTCTAACACCATATAAGTACATGGGAAGTTAAAAATGAACTGCTTGGAAGCAAAGATCTGCGTTACAAACCAGGAAATATGGAGAAGATACAGGGGAGATCTAGAGCTATAAATGAAGGAGGATAAGCTACAATTCACAAACTGGAGCCTGGCCCAGGAACAAGAAAGAAATCAGAGCAACGATTAAGGAAGTACTTAAGAGAGTTAAAACTTTCCCAAATATTTTGCTGCCCAGGATTCCTGCTTATTTTATTTTTAAAAGGGAGCTAAAACTGAAGACCAGTAGCTGTATAGACAAAAATACCAAGTTTTGACATGCTTAATCTTACCCTGGCTTATTTCATGCAATTTTAAAAAGTCTCTATCGATAAGCCAGTGACAGAATAATTCCACCCCCACCCCTTAAAAGAAAAAAACCCCAACCCCACACCAAAACCATAACAGCCTCTCTGAGCTAATGCATTTAACCCAGAATCAGTCTAACTGTGGTTATGGGTGTTGAAACAAGGCTTTTCCCATCTGTCTGATCTGGACAGTCAAACCGCAGGGCCAGCCGTGATAGAGATTTCCTTTCCAAGCTCCTTCCCTCCCCTAACGCGAAGTATTACTGAGATTTGTTTTATATGTTTGACAGAGAGTAAATTGCATAGATGGAGGAGATTCTCTGAAGATTTGTGATCCTTGTGAAAGAGGTTAACGTGAGTCAGGGAACACTGGAGTTTAGGATATATAAGTAATACAAATGCCGTCAGTCATTGTCTTAAGACGATAGCACAGTTTTGTTTGTTGGATTTCCTTGAAAAAAAAATATCTTCTCTATTACTTCTGGGATTGCAGTTCAACTCCAGTACACAACCCTACTGATGCCGTGTTCGTGCTTCAAAATATGTTGAAGTATGTAGTTGATTATTTAAACCCACCGTTCGCTGTTCAGCACTAGTTGGTACAATAGCAGTTTTGCATTGTGAGAAACATGAGAGCAAATGACTAGTTTTCCCCTTTTTCTTTGTCTAAAAAAAGAAACATCTTTCCCTCCAAACCCTAGTGCCCACACTATGTAAAGTACAAAAGAAAAAGCACGGACGTACATAATTAAGATGCTTCACCTCTGCTAAGGATTGCACCAAAACATAGGTGTCTTTAGATAAAATAAATACAATCTCAAAGCCTATTTAGGACATATACAAAGACTACGTAAGTCAGAGGTTTAAAGAACCTATATGATAACATGCCCAGTGTAGCACTAAACTGATGGGTTTACAAAGTCATATACGTTGCCCTCTTAAAATGCTTCCAAGACGATGATCGCAGAAAAACATCAAGAACTTGATCCCTCCAGCTCTTGAGGGACATTGAACAACTGGAGAGAGTCTGGGGGAGAGCCACCAGGATGATTAAAGCATCAGAGAACTTGCCAGATGAAGAAAGGTTGGAAGAAGGGATTCATGCAGCCTAGGGAAGAGAAGGCTCAGAGGGAGCTAATCACAGTCTCCCAATGCCTAGAAAGTTGTTATAGAGAAGATGGAGGTCATCTCTTCACACAGGTGTGTGGTGACAGGACAAGAGGCAACAGGCCCAAGCTGCTTCAGGGGATGTTCTGTCTGGATATTAAAAGCAACTTCACTATAAGAACAATTAAAAATTGGAATAAGTTATCCAGATAAGAGGTGGGATCTCCCTTGGTGGAAATTATTTCAATCTCGGCTTGAGACACAGCCCTGGGTCATCTAAAGCCCTGCTTTCAACAGAAGGTTGGACCTGGTGAGCTCCAGGGATCCCTTCCGACCCTGGCTTTATGCAATTGCATGTTCTCAGTTCTCTTTGTTTTGTAACTGCAGGAGGAAAGGTCTCCTGGCCGAGTCACCCTTTCTCACCCCCAAACTACCGTTTGTTCTGAAAGCACCTTGCCAAACAAAATACCATCCCACACATACAAAAGAAAAAAAAATAATAGAGGGGAAAAAAGAGAGAGAAAAGAGTTCAGTCATATTGCTATCAATATTCTTTAACTGTTTACCTACTGTATTTGTGCCTAGAGCTGCAAAATAAATCAAAATAAATCTGGTTGTGAACCAGCAGCCTACCTGCAGATAAACTTACAGAACGCCCTAGATTCACCTATGCCTCTGTCCCTGTGCTTTGCTAAGTTGCTAATGAAAAGCAGTAATTTCGATGAAGCACATGGGCTGTAATAATCTCAATGTTCATATTATTTCTCTCTCTATACATGACTACCTGTATAAGAGTAACAGTGCCCTTCTTCATGGGTAAACCTACATTTCCTGCGAATTATATGGGAATCGCGGGGGGGGAAGAGCATATAGAGTGACGTATGTGGAGAACTAATGACATAGTATGATTAACTGATATAAACAGCTTAAGTGAAACACAGCATAAATTACCTCAGCTCTGCTGGTTTGGAAGCACATACAGGTGCACAGCATTTGGGAAGAACTCTTACGGTACCGAGAAAGCTCGTAGGCAAATGTGCATAACCACAAACACTTCCACTGTCTTCAAGTCCCATTTAGCTACAAATTTACACCTAAATATATATATATATACACACATACAGAAGTATATATATAAATTTATTTGCAGAGTCCAGGAGTACAGTAGCCATACATAACCAAGTAGAAAGGAACCTCTGCTTGCTTCGAGAGACTGCCGCAATTCCTTTTCTCACTGAATTACATCCTCATTTTCTTTCTTCTTCCGTTTTGGGAGATCTACCAGGAAGCAATTCAGCAGTAGCAGAAAAGTCCTCCCACATGAAAAGATGCGCGCGATAGGGCTGTATACCTCACGGCAAGGGCAGGAACACTTCTGTAGGTACCATGGCTCAGGCCTCGGGAAGAGGTAGGTGAATATAGGAAATACAGGAAAGATAGGAAATGCTCCACGACGAGATAAGGAGGATCCAAGCTCACCGCAAGCCTTCGTGTGGTGCCTGGACCAACTGGCAGGGTCTCACCGGTGTGAAGTCCTTACACCAATGACATTAACAGTGGTATAAGTAATGACTGCACATCATGGTAACACTTTTGCAGAAAATGAAATGGTTCAAAGCAATAATATTTAATTTTGAAATCATAAGAGGAAAAGGTACATTTGTAGCAGTGTCTTTATTCATGGATTTCTTACTTATTATAGACTGGAGACAAAAATTCATCACTAGCTGAATCATATTTTATATTACTGATTTTGAAGTTACTGATTTTGTATTTAGTAATTTCGAATTTCAGACATCAGATAAATGGAAGCATTTAATTCTCAAGAATACTGAGCTAGAACATTCAGTTTTCCAACTACAAAACCTGTCACAGTGTCAAAACTTAGGGAAAAGGCAAGGATGCTTTCAGGTGAAATACAGCTAGTTATTGTGGCTCGACAAAACTAGCAGAGAAGAAATAATTTTAAACATTATTTCTTTAGTAGGGCTCTGGAGAGGAAGTGGCTATTATCTTTTAAGTACAGGACTCGGTGCACATCCCAGCAAACTCCACAAACCCACCAGCAGAATTGTTTGAACAGAGCTTACAGAAGGACAAGCTTATTTTTAATTTGATACGCTGTTTGTTCTCAGTTATAAAGTAACATTCTTATTTTAACATAATATTGACCATTAATTTATAAACCTGTGCCTGCAATTCCAGATACCTGAAAGTACAATTACTGACACGTACTCCCTCCTTCCTCAAACTTGTGACGAACAATGAAGGAAACAAAGCACCTTTTATCAATCTCACAAATCCCATGGCCGCTTTCAGATGCTGCAGCATTGACTCATAATTCAGCAATGTATACGGGATGACTAACGTACGGTTACCTCATCTCTGAAATGGGTGTTCCAGTAGCTGCCTAAGGACAACAAGGTGGTACTCTGGAAGCTACAAGCTTAAGTATTGAAAGCTAAGTATTAAAAGCTTCCTTAAAAGGAAGTTAAAGCTGTTGCTTGTAAGGAGTCTATGTTCCTCACCCTCCCTTATAACAGGGTCTTCTCTGGATAACCTGTACCAAAACCTAGGTTACACCAGACAAGGCTACTGAGCTAGACTAGGCTGAAGTCAGTCACTCTTCCCATGGCTTGGAAATTGTAACCGCTCCCAGAATAAAGAAGCTACAGAATGAGCTGCTTTTCCTCGGATCTGTCCTGACCCCGTCAGATTTACCCGAAGCTGATCAACACCCGTGCATTTCAATGAGCAGAACTTGTGAAGTCCCATCCATTGCTCACACAGATGGGGACGTCTGGACCGTTTGACAGCAAGCCCACCCAGCTGGGAGCCTACGTGGACATCAGCAATGCTGAGAAAGCTTGTGCAAACAAAGGTGTCATTCTGAAATATCTGAAAGAAGGTTCAACAAGACACAAAAGAGAATCAGTAAAGCCAAGAGGCGAGTGACACTGTGGAGCAGGAATAACTTAGGTCAGACAGAACTATCCTGCTCCCTCCTGTTTAACGGCCCTTACCCGCCTGATCTAAGCACCAGATCAAAACGGTGACAGGAAAGATCTATATCTTCTCTCTAACTTCAGACCCAGTTTCTGAAGCCTGGGAAAATACAGGTGGAACAAGTTAAGTGAACCGACAGTGAATTCCTGTTATGCCTTGTGCCTTCTTAGGAAAGGGAGGTCAAATAAGAAGGTACAACAGTACAATGAGTTATGCCTACTGCAAGAGGGAGCACAGAGGTCTTGGCGACACTATCAGGATCTCCAAAATAACTTTACATTTAGTTTTGAAGCAGATATTTTGACAGGTCAATTATTTATGGGAAGTCCTATTTGCCCTTCGAAATTTTGGTTTTGAATGAATTTCTTCCTTTCTCTGCCTCACAAATAATTTTGTAAGGTGCAAATTGCAAATACAAATCGCAAAGAGTGATGAAAAAGTACACGCGAGCACAAATTAAATGCTGTAAAACTTCCAGATTCTTCAGTGAACTTTAAGCAGTTTCATGTTACAGCTCTGCCAGTCTCAGGCTGACAAAAGGGGAGGTCCCCCTTCCCACCCCTTGAAGCCATGGATTCCTGCCTGCCTCCCTCCTTCTTTTGTGAGATCCGCCTGCACAGCTGCAGGGTGAGTTGGTTCAGCTGGCTGGTGATGGAAGGTCATTTTTTTTTCAGCGTTCGTATCCAGTTCCATTCAAGTTTACATTAAAATATTTAGCGCTGCTGCAGTTACGTCCATCTTCTCCAAAGCCCTGCCTCCTGTGTTGTGTCAACTGTGCTGATCGCCTGACTCTGCAGGGAACAAGTTCAAGCTGGTAAATCTTCACAAAACCGTCCAAGGAAATTGAGGGGAGAGGAGGTGGGGAGAGGAGCAGGGAATAATACTCTGCTGGCTCAATAGCCTTAACCAGATCATTAAGAAATTGGATGAAGCCCGTCCCAATACAAAGGAATAAGAGCCACCGTGTAGCAAGCCTCAGGATGGAGGCAGTACCAGCACACTGTATGCCAGCATCCACCATCGCCCCTGGACCGTCCAAGGAGCTGACATGCTCCACATCTCTGTAATTAAGTGCTCAGTCTGTAAAAGAAATGGCCACAACATCTGGCTGGAGTCAAGTGGGATGGGATCGTCCCCTTCCGATGCAAATGGATATTGGATCACATGAAGTCTCATCCTTAAAAATAAACTGCATTTTCCATTATAAAAACGTTGGGGGAAAACTGCTATATCAATAGATCAAGAAAACAACAATATGCCTCAATTCGGCTTTTTTTTTTTTAATCTTTTGAAGCAGAGATTTAGCATGTTTATATTTTACTGGGAGAAGAGGTACGGAAAAGTGACATCAAAGAGCTATTTGTTGGCAAAAGCCAGTGGCATTAAGAGTTTTTTCTAATGAGGTCATATTCATTTATTCAACTGGAATCATTTTATAATTATTTAAATCATGATTTATTAACCCCTGTCTGGCACAGGAGTTAAATCCCATAAATAGCCAAAAAAAAAATACCCAACAGTGAATCAAAAGAAATATTAAACTGAACTAAAACAATCCCGAGACAGCTGGATCATGAAAAATTGTTCAACTCCGAGAACATTTAAAGGTTAGAGCTCTATTACAGGTAAAAGAAAAAAGATCATAGACCGAGAAAAAAAGATTAATACAGTGAGTATCTAGTCCTTCTTTTATTCATTTCATTTTTTCTGCAAGGCCACCATTTTGCAGATGGTCTGAAGTATCACATTCCTTACCACCTCAAAAGGCTTTATATCAATTATTCTAACTACGCCTCTAAAAGAACAGCCTACAGACAGCTGCTGGAAATAAAATAGACATTATAGAAGAGGTTTCCTAGTATTTTCCTTCATGAAGATTTTTAAAGAAAGAATGCAGTTGTTACATGGTGTAAACATGCCAAGGTTTATGGTCTTGCATACCTTGGATGCTACAAATGGAAGTTGGACTCGAAGATACCAGCAAGCATGGACAACACTGGCCACAGAACTACCACTAGTTATGTTTCTGGTTTAACTTGATTTTTGGAGAAAGGACAGCGATTAAATCTTCTGGCAAGATTGTGAAAATCTTGCACAAAATCATAGAGATGGCTTCAGCGGTTAATTAGTCTTGATGCTAAAATGGCACTGAATGTTAAATGTTAATGTTAAGAATTCACACGAATTACTCCTGCATCGTTCAGTCAGTTACTTTGCCAGGAAAACAGCCAGCCTTGTAAAATTATTACGTGGTCAGTATTTATAAAGCACACTGAACAGCACTCTCTTACTTTCATTTCTTTAAAAGTTTTCCAGTGATAGACAACTTCATAGAAGTCAACACGAACAACTGGAAGAGGTCTTCAGCCAGCTTTTTTAATATTCTTAATGGAATCTGACTATAAATTGGCATCATCGTTTGCAGTCTTAACTCATCTGCTTTATGTCTACCTGGTGTTTCACCGCATATTTTTGCACTCCTGAATGAAGTTATCTGGCCACAGCACTTGAAAACATACGGTATTAATAGCTAAAATTTAGTATTTCCACAGAAAAAGTAAGTATTTTATCATATGATCTAACTGTCCTCTTTGCCTCCTCTTCCTCCATCTGAGCGCAGAAGATAAATATTTATTTGATACTTCAGGATTTTCTGCCTTATCTGGGGAAATCTTCTAATTTTGCCTAGATTTGGTTAACATTGTTAGGATTCCTTTCATTCCTTTTCAACTTAACGGCCACAACAAGAAGCTCAACATCTGCCCCATTAAAGGAAAGAAAAAAACCCCACAACCTACCAAACTCATTGGCCACAGATTTCTCCCTAATGTGTCCTCCTGCCCCTTCGTTTTTCTGAATTTCTTAGCTGATATGAACTCATTATCATCAAATTATGCTCTCCTCCAGTTGTTTTTCAGTATGCATCCTCTCAAACTGATACATTTAATGGGGTTTTTTGTTTCCTAGCCAGGGCAGTTTTCAGCATAAACTTGAAAGAATCATTTCAGGTTTTGGATTTGAATATTTTTTTTGAGTTTGTAAAATGGGTTTTTAATTTACCGAGAGAGATTTTACATTACAGTTTTTCACAGAGATTATTTCCTGGTTTTCATTTCCCTCTATTTAACAAAGTCATAAATTAATCTGTTCGCTCACCTAAGCCAACATTAACTGTGATGGTTTTTTTCCTTCTTTTTCAGTCATCAATACGATGTTTAATAAAGAATTTATCGCACCAATATTTTAGATACCTATGATTTTTTAAATGTCAGAGTCATTTTAGTACTGACAGTATAAGACATAGAGACCATAATCTCTCCATTGAAGTCCCCATGATAATACCATTTTTTTCCACCTCGATATTATGGGTAGGTTCTTAACGAGTCACATTGTCCCCTGGTGTGATTTTATGTCATAGATGCTCGACCAAGTTCAACACTGAGCGAGTTTTCAGAACCAACCCCCAAACACTTTGACTAACGCTAACGGGTTCTATTAGGTGGGAAAGAAAGGGGGAAGAAAGAACCCGCCTTGCCCATAGGATGCACTCTCCCAATGGGAGCATATTTTTTCTTATTTAAATTGTGTAAATTGAAATAAAAACGACAAGAAAAAAAACGACAAGAAAAAAAACGACAAGAAAAAATCTGGTTCAGTGTAGCAGTAATTTTAACCAATGTAATAAATAAATTGTCTGGCACTTCACTACAAATATTTGCACTCTGCACTGTTACTTGACATATTTTATAATCAGATTTTAGTTTTCTATGTGACACACTCGAACTCAAAAGTATAGGTGTTGCTGTAATAATGTTGTTACTAAAATGCTATTTGTACTCTTAGGGTCTTCATTTTTCTTCTTAATGCTTTATTATCTTGTTCTTCTGCCTTTATTTGATGTTACTGAAGTGCTTTTATTTGCAGACATTCCCATTTGCAAATTTTGGAAATGTTTGTCATTTGTTTTTTATGTATAATGTAGGTGAAATATATTTGTGATTTCTGTTGGAAGTACATTAGATTCTATACCCTATACCTAAAAAGTAATGTGCTTAAAATAAATTTTCCCTACATCTTTAGACACAGCTGAATATCATTATTCTCTCCAGCATATATGGGCTTAGTTTTTGTCTTCAGAGGTCTAATTAATCGCCTTAAACTGTTAAGAGTCCACATTCAAGCAAGACGTGGCCTTCTTACGTAGTCTTTCTGCAACTGTTGTGTCAAAATCTATTTATTTAGACAATATTTTGACACTTTTACATATATAATATTTACCTGTTAGTGAAATAAAGAGAATTCTAACAGAATGAATCGAACATAAAATGCAAGATTGCATCGCCAGTCAAAGAGCTGGCAAGTGAATAGAGAGATGAGCACTTCTCCCCCCAAATTATTAACAAAAGTCATTTCACATCAATAATTTACTGCTGTTGGGGAAGAAAAAAAAAAAAAAAGTAAAGACATTTTGTCCTCCGCTTCTCACTTCCTGCTTTAAGAAGAAATAATAATGAAGTCTCCACGTTAACACATTTCAGACAGTTAGAGTCTTAGCATTCCTCGCTGGCATCAAACAGATCCCTGCCAAAATGATGAGACAACCATGCAGTCAAATGTGCCATCAGGCTTGAAAATCTCTGCGGTCAGCAAACTTTGTTGCACAAAAAAAGGCTGACCTTTACTATCTTATTTTATTTTATTTTTAAAGAAAGGTTAATTTGGAGAGCTGTTAACTCGCACAAAAATGGATTTAATGAGGTCTTTCATGCTTCTGCATGAAACGCTGATTTACGGGTTGCCACCAGTAGGTGCTGAACAGAAGAGAGTAACTTGTTAACTTGGACAATGTCAAACAGGTTTAAATTGAATGAAATGACATGAAAGAAGTGAGTTGAAAGGCCTCAGATTGTTTTACAATGCTTTTTCACAACGCGCTATTCACTAGTAATGATTTTAATGAGTGGAAAAATATTATATACACTAGCTACATGGGTGCTAATATCAAAATGTTATATCACTTGATAAAAACAGTAAGGGCGTCTTTCATTCTCTCTCAGTATTTATATGCTAGCTTTTATTAAATTTCTATACGGAAACCAAATCTCTTTTCTCAGTAAAATCAGTGGGACGTTAACAATAATTATCATACAACCCATATGCAAGTAACTATGGTAATGAAAAGAATAAGAATCTGCAACTCCCACCTCGATTCTTGAATTTATTGATTAGTCTTTGTTTTCAGACACCGGACAGGTTTCAAAACAAAACCAAAGAATTACTTACTTTCAAGTATTTGCTACCGATTCTGTAAAATAGGGACATGCCTGCCTTCCGTTTATTACAAGCCCATTTTTCAAGTTACATGTCTAAGGATGGATGTCTACATACGGCTGCTAAAATACCTGACCTGGCAAGTATGCAAGTGCCTGGGAGCTGGAGAGCCATCAAAGCGCGTTAGCAGCGTGCCCTACCTCTTGACAAGGTCTATTAGTCTGGGGGAAGCTCCTGGCTGATGCGGACAGACTCCTGCTCCCGACGCGGCCCGACTGCCGCGCGGCACTTCGTAACCCACAGATCCATCAGCTGGGCTCAGCACACACGGGGACGCTTCTGCTCTTTGGTGCTCAGCGTAAATAATTCTTTTCACCCGTTTCCTCTGAAACACCGCTTAACCTTTATTTTATTTACCTATTACGAATATTATAGTGATGAAGACACAAGTCAGATTTAAGGAAATGTTTGGTCTAACAAAATAACCCGCGCTGGAGCAGATATGTTTCAAGTATGCTGAAATAGGGCAAAATGGACCAAAATAAGCCAGGAACACGCAGACTAACCTAACCCTTGCTGCACCGACCATAGAAAAAGCTGTTGCTGTTCTCTCTTCTTTGTCTCTTCCCTGCTTTTTTTTGTCTTTTCACGTTAAGTCTGGCTTAAGTAGTTCCATTTCAGCAAGTCCCCTTTAACCTTCCGATTAGTCACCTGCTTGAAACCCATGACCAAAGGCAGACAGAACGGGCTTAGAGGGGAGGAAGCTACAGAAATGCTTCCACATTGATCTGCCGCCTGAAAAATATGATGAGCATATTTCCCTTCCCTTTCTTGTAAAGGAAAATGGGGTTTGCAATTAGACGCAGCTTTTCTGCAGTTTGCTAAGTGTATGCCCGGCATTAACAGCCTGATAATACTTGGAAAGGAATAATGTTTCCAAGTTGTGAAACAGAAATCCTTCCCAGTTTCAAAAGTAAGTTTGTCTGATTAAATCTCTAAATTAATTTGGAATTAAAACGTTAAAATAGTTTGTTGGTTTTTTTTTCTCCTTCAGAACCACGAACAAAATAAAACAAACAACACGCTAAATATTTTTTTCTGCTATTCCTGGGGGTCAGGACATTGCATTAGAAAAGGAAAAAGGAATACCACGCTGGCGCAAGCCTAAGGTACCCTCATTTTTCAAAAGCACGAAAGATTTTAAAGGGAAAAAACCCCACGCCACACTTTTGCCACCCCATTGTACATATTGTTCCCACTCCATGTATGACCCCTGCATCCTTCCCCTGTGTCGCTGTAGCCTGAGCTCTTGCTTCCCAAGCCCACGACACCCCCAAAGCTTCCTGCAAGGCCCCGCAGTGCCGCCCACCCCCATCCGAACACACTGCAGCAGTGCCACCCCGCAGCACGTCCCCTGCACTGGCACACCATGCCCTTCACGCCCACAACCCCCCTTAGAGCTCCATGGAAAACCATTCCACCCCAAACATTTTTTGCCCCAACCCTCTTTGAATCAGGATCTCAGTGCTGCCAGTAGGAGGAAGCTTCTCTGAGCAAGGACCACCAGATACCCCAGTGCTTATAACCACAATATCTGGTGTCCTGATGAGGGACACAATTCCTAATGAGGGAATTGCACCCACCTTGGGTCCCTAACTTGTCTGCCAGACTGGGCTCACTGTGGAGTAGATGACACAGGGCTTCTTACACAGCTCTACGCAGAGTCCAAGTCTCCTGAGCCTCATTAAGAGGTAATCAGCAGCTGTATCGGAGTTGACACATACACAAAGACTGGATTTTGGAGACCTGCCTTTCTAGCAGAGCAAGAAAAACATCTCCCCCTTACGCCCAAATTCACATGGCTTCAGCCCTGATGGACTAGAGGACACCACCACGTAAAAATAAAATTGCCAGAATCATCAGCCCTAGTGAGAATATAGATCTCCAGTGGAAATCCGTGCCTTTAAGGAACTGTAAGTACTTCAGATACAGGCAATTTGATTGCGTTCATGAGGGAAAAAGATTAACTACATGCAGATAGGTCTATAAAATTACGTGATAAAAACATGTAGCAAGGTCTGGCCCTCTACTAATTGATTAGCATGTTAAGCAATTTAAATATGAAACTTCAAGTACAATAAAATGAATGTATGAAAAGCCAATTACTTAGGAAAAATAGCTGAAAACTAACTGGAGAGGGGAATATAGATACTATTTTATATAACGTATAAGCATCTACTATTCCTGACGGTGAACAGAAGATCTTAAAAGGTGACTTATGAGTTCTTTCCTATCAGATCAGATTAATGAAGTTAATGAAGATTTTGTTCACACAGCTCGGGGAAAACATTTTTACCGTGACTTAGTACTATATTTAAACTGCTGTGAAGGTGTCTGGCATTTGGATCACGCTGCAGAACTTCTCGGATGTCTCCCTTGGTGCTTTACATAGTCTCGCAATGCCCATTTCTGTTCAGGTATTTCAGGAGTTATAAGCAGGTGCGTCTGAGGGTAGCGAAGTTCAGTTTGGAATTCCCTCAGTTAAAGTCAGCTGTAAACAGAAATGGCAGCAGCAGCAGCACAGTGGGCCAGAATCTTTGGTGACTACCACTGGTGGGACCTGGAGAACGAGCAGGTATAAACGCTGGGCGTTCCCAGCTGAGGAGGATTCCCAAGCCAGGCAGGTCAGGCCCAAGTGACAAAGGAAGGGACGAAGCCGTAAAGATTCAGGCCCCCAGGCTGCCAGCTGTTGGAAAAAACAACTGCAGAGCTTTCTGTAGGAGGGAGAATTGCATTCTGGCTACGCTTATTGATTTTTGGGAATATATTATAATTTTCTAGACTGTTAGGGCAAAATACTAAAACTCTGTCCGCTATAAGCTGCGCTTCCTGCAGCCTTGCTGTCAAAAATGTATATTTGCATTTTGTAAGAATAACTCACATGGGGAATGGCTGGAAAAGACAGACTGGGAAAACAACTCATGGAAATTAATTCCAGGTAACCTCCCATCCTGATACAGGTGAATCCCGTCTCAGCAGATTGGGTGCGTCTTTCCACTGCCATACGGAGTTGAACCTCAGCTGCAGCCACTAAACATCACAAATGTTAAATTCACGCAAACCGTATGGCACTATTAATATTTTGCTCAGGTGCTAACAGGAGTGCTCTCTCCCTCATGCTAAAGGGTAAAGTGGCAGTTCCTTACGGCCCAAATCTGATTTCTGGCCCTTCGCTGTGTAAGAAATACAGATTAGCAAATATTAAAAAAAAAAAAAAAGAATTAGTGTACAATATTACTACAGTAAGGATTGTGTTTCAATATGCTTACAAATATGAGTAACTCTACTGGTGTAAGTGTATATGTGGGCCCTTACAGAGGTAAGAAATACACTCTGATTAATACCACTATGTAAACACCTTTGCATAGTGTTCTGTGAATATGAGCAATGCTTCCACTGCCCAAATGCCACTACTTTCACTTCTAGTTTTCTGTATCTGCAGAATCTGTTCATGTCACTAGTTTAGAGGATGCACTCCATAAGCATGGTACTACTTACACGATAGCTGTACAAATATTGTGAGATCAAACAGCAGTTCTTATATTCGTCATTTAAAGAATCAGAAATCCGTAACTGGGAAAGGGCAAGGCATTTTTCAGATACACAATGTCTCATCTTAAGCCATCAGACACACAAACATGTGCTACTCATTTGAGAACAAACTGACGTCTGGCAAATTTCGATACAGCTGGACATAAATTCATATAGGATGAACAAACCTATAAACTCTGTAACTATGTAATAAATATAACTCTAATAACCTACCAAAAGTTCTTTTCTTCCACTTGCCAAAGGTTAGTGTATTCCGGTGGCTAGAGGCCAGATGATTTTTTTGAACTATCATGATATAGAAGTCACTTTCAGAGGAGCTATGTGTAGTTTTCAGCCTTTTTTATTATTTTTTTTCCCTTCACAGAGCCTTAAGAATTTTCCTGTGAAGATGAAGATCCCTGTACAGCAAATTTAATCTTGCCAAGCTCAATTTTTTTGGTTACCTTTGCCAGGTCCCTTAAAAGTCATCTGTGGCCCGTAATTGAAAAGCACAGCCTGTCGAGTGGGCTAGGCAGTCCTGAGGGGTACATTCTAGGAGCAGCTGAACGACGGGAGAAAGCCTCGGCTGGTTTTATTACAACTTGACTTTCAGAAAAGAGAACTGTAAAAACAGGGCTGAAACAGTCCTTACCTAGTGCGAGGGAGCGTTAAGGAGGAACCGTGCCTAATGTTGTCTGATTACGGCACCCCGATGAACACCCCGAAGGTAGTAAACCAGCGTTGGCCGAAGCTTGCCTGGTCGCTACACGCCTGAAGCTTCATTAACATCCAGTCTGGTTCATATGTAAAGTTACACCATGGAAAACTTCACTTCCCCAGCAAACTCCCCAGACAACAGATTTAAATTTCACTGGTGTGAAGGAAGGGGAAGAGAGGGGAAAGGAGGGGAAGGGATCTCACGGTAAGAAATGTGCAAACTCAGCTACGAGACGCAATGTCATTTCCCATTTGCTCCCACATTCAGCTCTACGTACCACACATGAACAAATACTACAGAGAGCAACAAACTTACGCACTTGCGATACAATAACCCACTGTGTACTTGCCCATATTGACAACTGAGGGTTTTAACAAGACAACAGACGGGAACTGCAAGCTAGAGCAATCAAAGGCATCTTAAAACAGACACACAATACACGCATGTATAGATGTATTTTATGATGCACCTACTCATGAATGCCAGCTGTCCTTATTCGGGAAGCATATTATGTCATTTTCAGGGGAATATGGGCAGTTATTCTCTGGACTTTCCGAAAAGGCTGGTTTAGATCCTGTCTACTCAAGATACTTACTAGGAAAAACGATATGGGCATGTGTCTGTGCGTGCAAGGTGGAGTTCAGGCATTTGAAGGGAAACTTGAACTGTTTCTAGCCTATTGCTAGATGGCAACAAACTATGGAAAAATGCATAGGGGGAAGGAAAACAGTTAGTTTTGTCCCTATCAAATATTGTCACTTTTGACACTTTCTTGAATAAGACTGCTTTCTTTGCCAGCTGACAGTTGCCTCTTGATCTCATTGTATTCTCATTGCCAATGCTTCCCCCACAAGCAATGCCTCAAAATCATTTAGCTTCAGAATGTCTTATCAAAATAACGTTCCACAAGTGCTTGCAAGAACCTGTCTACCCCCTGGTATATAAAACTTCAACACACAAATGTGAGACGCCTCTCAGAGAAAACTGCTACTAGATTTCATACACAAGAAGTTGATGTTTCTGAAGCTGTTAAATATAGTACAGGCCCATAATCCTCCCCCTTCAAGGCAATAAATCAACTTGCCTTAGAACACTAACAAAGGAACAAGGAACCATCGTGCTACCCTGTGAAATAACAGACCTCACTGTGAAACAACCGACTCGCTTCTCTTTGGCCAATAGATTGTTAAACAGTATCTGAAAATACGGTATTGTGCAGGCCAAACCCACCAGTATGGTGCAATTTATAAACAGGCAAAGCACCTATTAGTTGCTTCTGGTAAGGTATGTTGGAGTCCTACCCATGCAGCACTTAAATACTAATACGACAGAGCTATCTAACATCTGTGCCCGGCACTACACACTGAGCTGAATCTAAAAATCTAAAGCCTGAACAGCCACTGAATACTTTACAGAGAAGTCGGTACTTATCACAGCCGTGCACCACTGACCAACACATTGCTTATTTTAAGAGAAACCATCTTTCCTAAACCTCTAAAGAGGAAATCTCTTGAGTTTGAACTGTCAGGTGTTCCCACATCGATGTGTGTGAGCGGGACACTTCGTGTTCTCCTTCCTACTCCGAGTTTAATATTGCCTTGAGGTGGGAGTACGGTCCTGCACCTTGGCCTTCATAAGCAATCTCGCCATTCTCTTTTTGTGTAAGAAATTTAAAACATGGCACTAGTCATGGATACATTTGCACGCTGGAGAACGTGTTCCACACGAACCTTTTAGAAGCTCTCTCAGGTTTAGTCGGGGTTCTCATCGATTGTCCGCTTTGGAGTATGGAAAGATTATTTCCTCTCCTGTATGCAAAATACTCCGTGATGAGGAACTCTTCCTGCCCCCACGCTTTTCCCAAGGTCTTGGGAAACTGCTTCTAAACTTCAGTGATACTCACCTAAATGCCGATAGACAGCTTTGCAGTTGGAGGTGGTGTCGCTTCTCCCGGTGCGAGACTGAGCGTGGGGGTTCTGGATTTAGTGGTAACGCAAGTACAGGGATGCACTTTGCTACCAAGCCTTACTAATAAAATCCAAGTTGCCTTTAGGGCTTTAAGCCAGGGAAGAAATGCTTGAAGAATTTCAGTGCCTGACGTTGAATCTCTCTATCAGATCACAGAGATGGTTTTATTGCTTTAACTCTCAAATTTACTAATTGACATTTTATGTTGCAATAATGAATGCAACTTATGGCTGCACACGTTCCAAGTCCTGGACTTTCCCTGGGTAGAGACTTTTCTAGTTAATATTAATGCTTTTAGATAGATGATAACAAACTAGATGTTATAGTGACTGAAAGATGTGTTATACCCAAAGGAATAAGATTCAGGAACTAAGACCAGCAAATACAACTATGAAGTATAATTGAGTGAACCAAACCAAGCCGCAATATGACCCCACAGTTCAAACAGAGGTCCACAAATAGTGGACTTCAAAGCCACTCCGACAAACAATTGTCAGACGTATCCGAGAATACTGTTTGGAACTTTTCAGCATTATAGAAAACCACACGCTAGGCAAAGATTGGTCCTGCGTCAATTTCTTAGAATTGAAGACTTTTGCCCTTGGTACCAAGTCTCTGTTCTGGTTTGAAGATTGTAACATATGAATAAGAGACCTCCATGAGCTGAAATCAAACATATTTTTCAGTACAGTCTTCAGTTATCTAAGCCCAAGTAATATGTACAACATTAAATCTGTGTGGTTGTAAAATCTGATTGCAGTCACTCACGGAAAACACAGCAATCTTGTCCTATGGGAAAAATAATAAAATACAATGATGTTGAACATTATAAATGACCTTTCCATTCATAAAAAACTAGGGGTCTCAGAGGAATCTTGCAATAAACTTGCATATGAGTTTATCTACAATCCATCATGGGGAAAAAAGAACCCAACTAAAACCCTTCGAGCTGGGAGAGTACTTTACTAATCTATTCCAAGTCCAGTGGAGCAGAAGCCTGCATGCTCTAGCTGTAATATTTCGCTCCACCAGAACAGCAAGCTGCCCGTCATGGGTCACATACATTGCTTATCAACACAGGAGCCTGGGTTCACACTTTTATATATATACATACACATATATATATCAGAAGTGAAATCTCCAGGCCGGCGATGTTTTTCACCTCCAAAGTTGCACTTTGAATTTTATGCCAACCTAACAGACAAAAATGAAACAATGAAAAATAAGGCTGAGTATGTGATAATGGGGTTATTAATTTTATGGTGCTAAAAAAAAAATAAAAATCTAGAGAAAGGAAATGAGCAGATTGAATCACTTTGTAACCAGAAAAATCAACATTTAAGTGAAAGTATTTTTAAAATGAGGAAAAGCATTCCAGGCAACTTTTCATGTAATTGGTGATTTTATCACCCTGTAGATTTAAGAACGTAACATGCTGGTTTTCTCATCATTGCTATTTCATCTTCAAGCCCAGGAGAAACATTTTCACCCAAAAAAAAAAAAAGAAGAATTTCATGATAATTTGTGGTGTCTACACCATGACACCTACACAGCAATTTATCTGCGACCAATCAATGTTACAGGGAAGTAGGTACTTAGGGAGCACGTGTAGCTACCTAAGAATGTCCTCATGCAGGATTTAATTGTATCAGAAGATACTCCAAAAAAATTCTTTCAAACACCAAGGAGAAAGTTTTCTTTGGAATCTGAATTACTATATATTCTGCAGTGTAATTCTCCATGATAGGAGCATAGCACAAAAAAATGAATCTACAGCACCAATACTGAATCAGACTCTTGATCTGCAAAAAGGATCTTTTGCTCATATTTCCTGTTGACTTTGACGGTATTATGATGCCAACAACAGCTGAATGAATTAAAATATTCCTTTGGTACAAACAAGGATTTTGGCTAAAGAAAAAAAAAATCCTAATAATATATATATATTTAATTCTATGCTCATGACTAGTTGGGATTCTACTAACAAAAGCTTTTAATGTAAATCACTTCACTTGTCACCAAATTCAGAGGAAACAGGATGCCAATTTTTCTTAACTAAGACAACTACTCACATCCACATAAAAGTTACTTTTTCAAACACCCATATGACCAGCCACAGAACATTTCATACACGCTCTTTTCCAGTAAAAGCCAGTCCCAAGTAAGCTTTCATTATGCCAGCGCTAGAAATAAACAAAACACATTAGCAATTTAAAGCAAACTGTAAAAGGTGTTGTATACGACAAAAACGTTTTACTGGCATTAGGAAAAAATGTTGAATGTCAATAAGCTTCAACTATCAGTTCAACTCATTCAACTCAATGAATATTTGAAGTTCAAACGTATTAAGATAGTCAGTTTAAAGAATCACTTCCATGAAGAAACTGCAAAGAAAGCAACAGCCTTGTTAGCTAGCCTGAATATTTACAGACATTAGCACACGAACAGGAGCTGTATACACGTAGTAACTATATCCAGATGAGATTTTGGCAGGCAGGCAACCAGAATTCATGCATCTTAATACTTACAGAAGTGCAACATGGTAAAAACCATCAATTTAAGAACCTGGCCTATCATATATTTTTCATACTTAACACCACAACCCAAATTAGTCATTGAGAATAAACCTTAGAAACAATTTTGTCCTAATATCTCTAGTCAGCTAGTTTCACTAAGCTCGTCTCTAACAAGTTAATAACTTCTGTTTTGAAAAGTGCTCCAAGAGCATGCTTCCCTTATGGACACACACAGACCGAATCAATAACGAGCTAATGAGAGGATCCTTCTTATACCTTTTATATATATGGCACAAGAGTGATTCAGAATCAAATCCTCCCAAAGAAAGTACTTGAAATCAGATCTCTGACTTTCAAGAAATGTGCTCTGACAGACTACCTGCCACGCTGGATGTCTTCGGGCAGGTCGCTGTCAGCCTTCTCTGTAATAACTGTTCTTCCCTGCATAAGCAAATTTCAGTCGGATGTGGGGCTTGTACCAGACTCCTCCCTATCCTAGATGACTGCCAGAACTCCAGCAGTCTCAAATGTTCCTCCTGAGATGAGATACCTGGGTTCAAATCATTTTGGAAAGAGAGGGGTTTAATACATACATGTATTACATATATGAATGTATATATAAAGTAGCCTAATGGTCTGCAGTCAAGTTTTGGACGATGCCAAAAGACTGCATCACAGAGGATATCCCCTTCTAATTTTGCAGGAAAGCATAGACACGCTTGGAGCACTCAAATCCAAAGGAGAAATTCCTTTATTATGAATTTGAATGTTCAGGTGTCACATTGCAGCCCAGGGTGCGAGTCCCTTCCTGAGTATTAATGCTGCAACACCTTCTTCTTTGACACCTGCTTGGCCACGTGAGTGACGCCGCAAAACTGCTCAGCTGTTTGTGACTATCAGTGTAAGACATCTGTACAGGCAGTGTAACTAATACACCGGTAGGAAGTGCAGGCACCTAACCCGAGGCTTTTAATTCCACCCAATGACATTCTACAGGACAGAGACTGGATTTCACTTTTGTCCCAACTCATACGTAACACATTTAATCAGTAGATACAATTTTAAACAGCAAAACTACATTTTCTCCTCCGGAGCTACTTCTCACTTGCTGAAGTTAATCATGCGCTTTTGAAATCCAGAGGCTCCCTCTTAACTTGCAGATAGGTTTAACAAAAGCCTTCACAACATACGACATACAATGCCAATTTAGAAACCTTATATAAAACAGCGCTAAAGCTAAGAATCAATAGCAACTCATTTCCTTCCTTTAGCTGGTTTGTACTGCAATCGTACTGCTAGGTACAAGACCTGCAAGTGCACCTACCTACTTCAACAGCTCTGCCGCTTTTCATGTTCTGCATATAATATTCTTTGAAAACAAAGAAGGTGTTTATGCAGTTCATACAGATGAGAGTCATTAGAGGCAAAATGCTCTTGCTCCGTTCACCAGTGCAGAAACCCCAGAGCCTACTGTAAGAGGAGACCCTGCACCTTCCTGGGGGCTTTGGAGCAGAGCCCTGCAGCTGGGCAGAGAGGAGTCTTTCTGCGGGAAGCCAGAGGCACCGAAACATGAAATATTAGTAGAAAAGTATAATGGCACAACCAGGACTGTAAACAAGGTATGTGGTGAATCTGCTATGATCTGGTCTCTGGGGAAGAATCACAGAATGGTTTGGGTTGTAAGGACCTTAAAGATCACCTAGTCCCACCCTCCTGCCCTGGGCAGGGACACCTCCCACCAGACCAGGTTGCTCCAAGCCCCGTCCAACCTGGCCTTGAACACCTCCAGGGATGGGGCAGCCACAGCTTCTCTGGGCAACCTGGGCCAGGGGCTCACCACCCTCACAGCAAAGAATTTCTTTCTGAAGTCTAAATCTCCCCTCTTTCAGTTTCAAAACGTTCCCCCTCGTCCTATGGCTCCCCTCCCTGATCCAGAGTCCATCCCCAGCTTTCCTGGAGCCCCTTTAGGGACTGGAAGGGGCTCTAAGGTCTCCCCGGAGCCTTCTCTTCTTCAGGCTGAACCCCAACAACTCTCTCAGCCTGTCTTCCTCCCTCTTACCTGGTTTTTGTTTCTTATGGACCAGCTTTTCATGAGCGGCCATGAATTTCAGTCTAAAAGTTTAAAGTTTTCCTCACTAAGCTTTTATTGGTTTAATTTTAAATATGGATCTTTTCTGTAGAGGGTTCAATTCCACATCCTCCCTCCTAGGATGCTGAGTATATGCCAAGCATTTATCCATTTGTTTCAGAAGTGTCATATCAGGAATAAATCGATGTGTTAAGAATTGCCTGATAATGTTGTTGAGGGATTAATCTTACAGAATAGATCGTCGGCACGACTACCTTTGGCATTCTGTGTGCACATCGTTCCATTTTAAGCATGAAAAGCCTCCTAATACCAAAGTAAAAGAGCCATATATTGAATGTTCTGCCACCATTCAATATTTAATCCTGCAACTGAAGCCACTAAAGGGATGCAGCAAAGTAACAAGATGAATGAATTGTGACCTTAAACTTGCAAAAAGACAAGCCAAACAATTTATCTTTCTGGCCCATAGTGCATCCTGTGGCCAATGCTCCTATCACTTCTCCGCAGTTCGGATCTGTAGATTGATCAATGCCACATTAGCAAAGTACCTGAGAAGACAGTTTAGGAATTCAGACAATCCGCTGCATATGCTTTAGGAATATTCCGGGTCAATTTCGCTTATCTGTAACTGAAAATAAAGGCTCCTTAATGAAAAATCAATTCCATTTTCACAAATGCATTTCTAAACAACAGTGGCAAGGTGACTAGAAATAAAGCTTATACTAATCAACAAAACACAAATAAAATACTCTTACAATCAGATCAGCTCAAATAAACCATCAGATTGATGCAATTTTAAGACTTGCTAAGAGATTATTTTGCAATTTAATTTTCAAATTAAATATATCACTGCTTCCTTGCAAAAGAAAAAAATACCAATATAATAAGCACACAGTGATAACGAGACTGATGGGGCTGAAGGCCATTAAGACCTCAGAGGCCACCAACTAAGTAGGCCCAAATCTTTTGCTCATGCCCTCTCTCACAACCCAATAATTTCTCAAAGTAGGTGCTAGGGTTGACGCGGCAGTCCTAGCTAAACTTGTACACTAGCAAATACTCCATGACACACTGTGGTGGGAGACACACAGAAAATAATCAACAATGAATGTCACCTATTTACCTGCTAAGAGTAAATCTCCCAAATCAGAGAGAAAACATGCTTGACGTCGAGCACAATTTTCTGTCCATTTAATTTCATGGTAACTTATCGTGCTTTGGAAATTAGCATTCCTACTTAGGAATACTTTTAGGAATCCCTACTTAGGAATGATACTTTTCTTGACTGAGACTATTGCTATTTGTTAATACGGTGTCAGTAGTATTCATTAGTCAGCATGAGACACGAATTCCAACCAGTGCCATCAAGGAGACATTCCGAGATCTCTTAGCATAGAAACTGGTGACAAGAGGACATTAACGCAGGTTCTCCATCCACCCTGTCTCAGCAGCTTAACTGAAAGAATTTTTTAAAAAACCCAGCAAATAGATCTTAAACAGGGCTTCTAAATTTGTGATTTTACAACTGTGTTTTTCCACTCATAATAATTTTTGTGCATTAAACTAATTACATTTTTTATCTGAAGCTGGTGTGGTGGCAGAGTAGGTAAGCCGAGCGGCCCAGAGGTGGCTGCACTTGACTGATTAAGATGAAAATTTTATTTCTTTTTCCTGAGTGAATTTCATTTCTGCCCAGTTGCAGATCAATGGATCAGGAATGAACAGAACTAAGCATGCCTAAATCAAAACAGAATGTTATTAAAAATAACAAAACAACGCCTTTGGTTTGTAGTATTGTGGTGCTGCAACATAAATAAGAAGGGACCAAATTATGTTATTCAGTGTCTATTGATCATTCCCGCAAGAGACAACGAGAATAGTATATGTAGACATACCCAGGTATAACATATAAGTTAATGCTTACAGTAGTGGATTATGGTTTAAAAAAAGGATGCAGAAATGCTTCATTATTAATACTAATTGTCTGCAGGTGATATAACAAATTGCGGAAAAAAAAATCAGTTTCTTAAAGAAATGTATCATTTATTCCTATAAAATTTTCTCAGCAACATCACATCTCTAAGGAGCTCATCTAAGCAACAACAAGGCAGGAACATGATCTAAAGTCTACTAAATTCATGAAAGTCTTCGACTGAATCAGGTGAGATTGATTTACAGCCCTTACATGTGAAGAAGTTAGTTCTTCTGGCTAAGATTTTGGGCTTTTCTAAGCTAATATTTTTGTGCACAGGTAAATACATATCAACATACTTTTTGTTTAATAAGACAGTACTTTTAAAGTAGCAAAGCTACTGAAGCAAACAGTAACTCCAGCAAAAAAAGTACTACCCTCTTTTTTTTTTTTAAAACTGTGTCTACATTTGAGAGTAATCATTCATTATTTCCATCTGGTTTTGTCTGTCCAACAATTACCCTGGGAAGCTAATCCCTGATCAGCCAGCAGATCCTCTTATAGTTCAGTCTCTAACGTACATCCACATTTTCCCTTTTTAATATGGTCCACTCAAATAAGAGAAAATGAGTTTATAAGGCTTCCTTTATAAGGCTCAAAACAAAAACTTGCCTCAAGTTAAACACTGCTTTAAGTTCACAAAATAATGAACTCTTCAGCTGTGTTGCCAAGTTTATATTCGGCCTTGCGGATGTGTAGTAGTGAGACACGTCTGACGTAATGTTTGCTCCCACAGTGTCAGAAGTCTATTAAAAATGCTGGCTTGTAAACTTCATTCACAACGAAAAAGGAGGTTGTTAAGTTTTGAACACAAAGAACAAATACATTAATGAGCAACGATCTCCGCGTTCTCATTTGGGTCTTTGTAAAGCCAATTGTCATTTTGGAAACTGTGGGAACCCACAGAGATACAAACTGAGTTTAAAAAAAAAAAGATGAACTTATTTCATTTTGAAGATGCATTGCAGAACTCCGTATTAATTGTGCTTCGACAATTTCTATGCCAGATTTGTTGCCTTTACAAAGAATAAAATCTCTTTATAGCTGCCAGTGCTATAAACTCCTCATGGAACTAAAGCAGATCTGTTCTCTCTGGTGAATTCCATCGCAGCTGCATCAGTGAAACACCACTGTGAACACCTGTGTGAAACCAGCGAAAGGAGGAGTTTGGAGATGTACTTAAAGTTACCTAATTTTGTTAATCAGGTAGACCAGGATGGACCAGGACACAATTCACCAATCCAACACTATGTTAACTGTGCAAGACCAAAGGCTGTCTAAATCAGCATTTTTATTCCAAAACAGAACTGCCAGCACACATAAGGCTCCCAGCAGTTGAGTCAGAAATTCTCCTTTCCGTAGAGCCTCTTTTCATATTAGAGCTACAGTTCAAACCTCCGCTGGAAAACCTAAGCCTATTCAGGGAAAACTCGAATGCCTCTCAACTGCGAGACTTGTTTGCTTGCTTTATCTAACGAAAATAATGTATCGTTCTTTACATTAGGAACCAGTTCTGTTGGATGTTGATGCCTATCGGGTTTGGTCTACTCTTTTTCTGATATGGAAAGCTTTCACAAGGCGCTCAGCCTCCACGGAGTCTAAATGCTGCTGAACAGATGAAAAATAATTCACGTTATCATATCCTGATGCTCAAATCAGCATAAAGTCTGCAACTGCCGTATAATCATTATCTCACCTTTTTAGTAATGAAGCGTTGGTGATTTCACAGAAATAAAAGCAGTAACACAGCACGTGAAAATGTGTGCGCCACCGTCCCCAAATTTATGGGACGCAGACAGACAAAGATCAAATGCCCTAGCTGCAGTTGGAAACCTCAGTCATGTCAGGATTAACTTCTATCAGTTTATCCTACTACACTATTTACCACATATTAGCAGGTATTCAGATATTCTTTGACTGATTTCCACAAACCTAAGAAGCCCATTTATTTAACTTCTGCAAGCTCATGTGTCTTAAATAAAACAAAGGAAATAGACGACGTCTGTCTTTTCTCCATTGTATTATTCTACCAAAAAAACCCTCTAATGACCTCTATATTTGGGGGTCTTTATGTTTAATATCTAAAAAAAATCTAAACGGAAGCCTGTCTTCTCTCTATTGTATTATTCTACCAAGAAAGCCTCTAATGACCTCTACTTTTTGGGGTCTTTATGTTAAATATCTAAACAAAATCATTATTTTTTTAAATACAGCACTATACTGCTTTTGTATCTGAACAATAAATATTGCAAAGGTCCTAATTCACTGCCGTGCTACTCGAGCTGAGGAGAGTTATACTATTGAAAACAGCGATATTGAAGTTCTGTAATTCTCTGCCATAACTCTTACTCATAAACGTGTAACAGAAAGTATGGACTGATATTTAAATGGATATTATAAATCCATATGCATGGACAAGGCTGCATTAGGCTTTGATTTTCCAGGAGTGTGCAGTAGAGATTAAAGAAACAGGCGTGAAAATGATCCATTTTTAGCCCTTTTTCATCGCATTTATTCAGGGAACCAGAAGACAGAATTTGATTTCTCTTAGCCAGGGAATGCTGAAGACATACTAGTGTTTCTTCATCATCTTTTTCTAGAGTTGTGGAGCAGGGGGCCTTAGGGAGATTTAACAGCTTGGCAGAAGCCTGCACTAACATATTACAAAGGCACAGGTGATGGACAAGCGCATGTTTCCTGAATTTGAAGGGAAAGAGCTGATACAGGCACAGACTGCATGCTGAGATAGAGATTAGAAAAGGCTGATAGTGGTAATAGGTTGAAAAAAATATCAGTAGCTAAAATTGCATACAAACAGGAAAATACATTGTCATTACACTGCTAATTATCATTATTTTAAGGAGGGCATGATGTTAATAAACTCAAAACATGTTTCAGCCCTGATTTAAAAAGCGGAAGTTTTATTCTTTCATAACTAGGTAAACCAACAATAAATTCTCAGAGGAGTTCTTGGTCAAAAAAAAAAAAAAAAGGCAAAAGAGAAAGAAAAAGCTTTGGCTTTCTTTCAGACCGTGCTTCTGTTAACTTCTATGTATTTACACTTCTCAGTGACTCAACAGCATCACACAGATAAAGCCTAAAGGAAATGTAGCAGTTAATAGATTATTAAGCCATTCTCCTTTAAAAGACCAGGACTGGGCAGTACAAAGGCTCCGCATGCCGTGTCAGGCGCAAACGGATCTGCAAATCTGAAAGAGTTATCGGAGCTGGGGAACAGCTGGCTCTGCAGATCCCAAAGCCCACCTGGGATCCACTTACTACAGCCTGTCACTCTCGCCGAGCTTAATGCTTATACAGTCAATGAAACATTAGATGAAGCTAAAGGATACATCCCCAAAGAATCTGACTTGTGCTTTGGGAAATGACCTTTAAGCAGTCACCTTCTGGTAGAAAATTAAACTACAGTTCCCTGCATCTGCAAAAAATACCTTGATGTTGGTGATTTGTTCCTAAAGGCATTACGCTGGTACTCTTTCTACTGAACTACCATATACGTATATATGTACTCGGGTTTTCCTCGCATTTTATATTTTCACACTTCAGCACACCACGAATTAGTTGCTAAAGTGATTAATTTAAAATTATTGCAGTCAGTGTTTGCAGTGACAACTGAAAGCCCAGAAATTAATTTGGCTTGTTTTAAAAATCAAACTTGCGTTGCCTGTGGAAGCATTTTCTTAACCCTTTGTTCTATCAGTAGAACAAGCAAACACATTCTCTTATTTTATTAAAAGAGCAATAGCCTGGTTTCGATGGCTACTACCATGAGGAACATGATAAATAAACATGATTCCTTTTCTGATCTTGATAAAAAAAATTTATTAGGAATAGGCCAGAGTGAAAACTATGTGTATGATATGGGAAGAAGTACACGTTTGTGAAATGACACGGTGAAAAGTGGCAAAAAAGATGCAAGCAAGCTAGAAACATACTCTAAAACAGAACAAGTGAATAACAAATCTCAAGATTGTGTTTCCAAGAGGCCTGACTCTTGCCTATTGGAAGCCTAATGCAATAAAATTACAAATTTGTTTATAATATTGGCATTTCAGAGAGAAGTCTTTCTCAAAGCTAAAGAGCTGCGAAGTCATTGGCCACACCACAGCCATAAAAACCCCACAAAACCAAGTTAAGTTTAGCATTCCCCCCACCCCTTCTTTCTCAGCTTCGACACGGTGCACAACAGGCTTCCAAATTTTGATTGCTTAGCAATTACTGCCAGAGGAAAAAGAAGCGTGTCACATCCTGGCGATGCCAGCAGCAGCACCAGCACACGTACTCGTGCAGGAGAAGATCTAAGTCAACCCCCAAATCCTCCTGTTATAGGGAAATCTCTGCAATAAAATTTTTAACAATGTGTGGTATTTTAAATGTTGTAAGCAGCAGAAACCCAATCTATTAGGAATATCGCTCTAATAAATTTATATGCAAATACTAAATCTCTAGTATGTTTACTGATCTTCCAGTTTTTACTGAGCACTACTACAATTCCATTCCATCGCTCATAAAATTCCATTTAATTCTATTTGAAAGAGGGCTGTCAACATTACAAATAGAACATGGAAGACAGAGGACCACAACTTCAAACCACTACAAGTTTTGAGACTTCGTACTAATGACTTCATTTAAAGTAATTCCCGCCTGAATTATAGTATGTGTGAAGACATGAACTTGAGGCCATTTGATACCAAACTGTAATTGACATTTTCTGGGCATTTTTTCAGAGGTAGGAAAGTTTTACAGACTTTCAATGTCTGTCTGCAAAGCTTACCTTTGCAGGAAAAGCAGAAGAATAATCTCTGCGGGTGGGTTTGGAATAAATTTATGAATCTAAAGCAGCTAAACCGATACTAATTAATATTTCCAGTTTTAAAGCTAGATGCTACAAATTTTGTAAGGAATACAAAAAAATACTATCAGTACACTAAACACGTTTTAACTCTGCATCGCTGAATGCTGAAGAATTCACCGGACTAATTTCTAAGCTTTAAAATAGTGTGTGATACCGTGACCTAGACTATTCTTTGAGGGGTGAAAAAACGCCCACATTCGACTATAGCACAGAGCGTCTGTGTTATTCCTGTATTCTGTGCTATGCACGTCGGTGGCCCCTACAGTAGGTAGGCTGAGCTAAGAAAAAAAGGCAAAGACACATACTCCTTCCCGATAGAACAAGGAGCATTCAAGTAGTAACCAATTGCAAGAAGAGTTGTATAGGATTCTATGTTTTCCCTTCTTCATTCTTGGCTATTTTCAGTCTTTGGGACGCTTAAACTTCAATGATACTTTTGCCCCAAAATATCCGTGTTCTCTTCAGTGTCGGTACCACCTGAACCCTTTCTTTCCTCCACACCTTTCTCAGTTTTATTGTCAATGGTGGCTGCTGAGGGGAGAAGGATTGAGGTCCGTTTGTTTGGATTTGCTGCATTGTGTTAACAACAGGTTTATTCTACGCCTCTAGTGTAATTCATGAAAATCCCATTTTCCCAAGCACACTGTGGAGGAACTTTTTGTCCATATAAGGAAAAGAGGACAGTTTGCACTAAGGGAAAATACAAAAGGCCTATTTCTTTTAAACTGACTCAAGATCCTGATAGTCCAGACAAGCACCTAACTCCGGTATAACGCTTTTTAATGCTTCCTCCACAGTCACACACACACTTAGGAGCAAATCACCTGACATAACCTGGGCATCTACTTACGACCCAAAGTACTTGAACCGCGTTCTAGAGTTCCTCTCCTTCGATTATAAAGGGATACAGACATAGACTCTGTTCAGACAAATCCTTCCTGTCCGAACTTTGACAAATCGGATTCACATTGGCACACACAGAACTTACGCTTGTAAAATACTCCTAGATGCGAAACCTTAAAAATCACTCATTTCTTTGAAGTAACACAAAACAATGTAGCAATAGCCAACAGAAAAAAAAACATCTGACATAAATCTAATGACCAAAAAAAATCATTAGTCCGCTTTTCGGTAGGGATGGCGCATATAAAGATCCCGGTTCATTGAATACTCATATAAAAGAAAAAAATACCAGGAGGGGCGGGGACATGGTTGCCTTCGAACCAGATCTGCTTAAGAACACAGAAATGACGGAAACCTGCAGGGAGATGAATCACACCTATACCCATAAGTTTAAGTCAAACAGAATTCACCCGTCTGCTTCGATGCATTTGGAAAGCATTAGTTAAGTAGATTAAATAGAAACACCTATCATAGGGACCATGCTAATATAGACAAGCTCTCGGGGAGCTGGGAACGCAGCGATAATGCAGAGATGCTGTGAGAGAACGAGACAGTTATTTAGAAAGAGAGGGGAAAACCAATGTAGCAAGCGCTATCAAACACACGTCACCTTTACTGACAACACCTTAAAGCTTAAAACCAAAGAAAACGCAGACTACTCTTACACTAACATATTCCTCAGGAGAAATAATAAAGGGGGAGGAGAAAACACTTGCTGGTGCTTTTATTTTCGAGGCAGTTTCACTAGCACCTTAATAACACTATTTCTTAAGGGAATGCACAAGATCTGTTTGTATGTTTGTTTATAACAGTATATGAAAACATGTATCAGGAAGGCATAATACCTGCATTTTCTCAATATACCTTTCCCAGCCTCAAAATGCCAAGTAAAGAGCAGTTTATCCTTTCAACAGATCCTTTCAATTTGTTATAGAAGTGATTTTTATACATTTAACTGACAATTTTTGAGATACATTTTCTGTTTCAGAAGCTGGATACCAAGTGCATACTGTACGCTAAATTTGTAGTGCTTTAAGTGACATTTAAAAAAAAAAAAGTATTCACTTAACTGCCAAACTTTACATTTTGAGGTCTTACCTGGGGTTATGCCATGTCCCTCATGCACACCAGACCTAAATTATATAGCGTGGGCCCTGAGAAGCCCAGCTAATTCCCCTACCTGCATCTCACTCCTGGTTTGATCTTGTCTTCTCTGCGTTATATATCTTACTATTCTCACCCTATGAGCCAAAAGAGACTCATTATCTGCCTGAGAAGCAAAAAACACAGCACACATCTAAATCTCAAACTGATATTTGCATGTCCTTGTTATTTCAACAGGAGCTATGCAAATTCATTTCAAGGATATAGTTTGAGAATTTCCAGGAGCTCCCAGTAGATCTGACATTACATCTCCCCCATTCCATGGACATGAACCAGGTTGGCAAAACGAGAGCTGCTTTAAGCCTCTGACCATTTGCAAATTTTTCTTCTAATTTACATCTGCTGCAAAAAATGCACTGTACACTCAGACCCAAAGCAGTAATTCTCACTCCATGTGTTGTCATCGTAAATGACCTCACCAGCCAATTTTCAGTCCAATTACTGTCCGCCTACTGGCTACCAAAACCATCCTGCTGCTGAGGAGTTGTAGGAACGTACCTCAAAACCTTGCAGTGTTTTTCACTGATTTTTTTTTTAAATTATTTTTATTGGCCATAAGTGGATAGATCTCAGCTGAAATAAATTGTTTCCCACCCCTCATAAAGCCAACACATATTAAGCCAAGGACCAGTTAGTAAAATTTTCACATTTATTTTCACGCGTGCCTTCCACCTGTCCATGTACTACTTCACAAGCAATTCTTAACTCCTTAGTTGAAAAATACAATAATCCCAACTACTTCTATACTTGCTTTCCCTATAACAAATGCCTTGACTGACATCCTCGAGAAAGAAATCTGGGTTAAGCCCCAATCAGTACACCAGTCTTTACATTTCTGCTGTGCATCTGAAGAAGAGCCATACCATCATCCGCTTCGTAGAGACGTTGTTGAATTGTGACACCTTAAAAAAAAAAGTAGGAAGCACTTCAAAACTCACAGAAAAAAGGTACGAAACGGAAAAGCTATGTATATTTGGGAAGGGAATTTTCAAAGTTAAACAATCTAAAGGATGTAACTCATGAAACACATGC
This sequence comes from Stercorarius parasiticus, assembly GCA_013396915.1. Classification (NCBI taxonomy): domain Eukaryota; kingdom Metazoa; phylum Chordata; class Aves; order Charadriiformes; family Stercorariidae; genus Stercorarius; species Stercorarius parasiticus. The sequence goes on along the minus strand of VWZL01001279.1, from coordinate 116,560 downwards.
CACAACTTACGCAAGCCCAATAACAGGAAGGTAGAAGGGGAGAGGAATGGCAATGCAAGGTCAAAGTAGGGGCTCATACAATTGCAAGGGCTTTTCACTTGCTACAAGGCTCTGCTACAGGATCCCATGCACTCAGAGCATCAGCCAAAGCATTACAGCCCCATGAGAGGTTCCAGCACTATTTTCCTGTACAGGGGATGCGTCAGCAACGGCAGAGAAACCTGAATGAGGGAATCAGTCTCCTGCTGGAATCATGAGACCTGACAGGTCTGATTACAGCAAAGTCCTAGTGCTCACGCCAAGAGACCAGGGGAAATGAAGGCACTTCCTCACTTTGAACTTCTGGCAAGGTTTCCAGGAGGCATGTGAACGCTATGGAGTTATCATAATGCCTTTCCAGGGCAAATGTCGTTTGCATAGTAACGTGAAAGAATCAAAAACACGCAGATTCTTTATGCTGGAGGAAGATCTCAGGTACAATTAGCATGTAGTACATAGAGTTTCAGACGCACGTTTTACAGAGAATTATATTGACTATATTGAGTAGCGAAGTGCAAGTTAACTCTTAATGGACGACAAGAAGATTGATTGTGACCTCTGTACCTTAATTCTGACCTTCAATATTACATTGAACACACTTTAAAGGAATTGTATCTACAATCCAGCTGCTGAGTATGAGTTCATGTCTTATGTAAGTTAAGTTTTTATACACAACCAACAACCATAGCATCATATAATATTGCCACTAAATTGAATGCAAAGTTATTATTCCCATTTCCTATTAAAAAGAGAATTGTCAACTTCCTCATCTTAGAAGCATGCCCAAGTTGCTACCTCTGTTCAAAGACCACACAGACTTAACACTTCTCTCGCCTTGCATCCACCCCAGCCCTGATGAGCTCTTCCACATCTATGAGCACAAGCATCAGCCCCCGTTTTGCCAATGCTCCAAGCCATCCAGCAGCAGTTCCAATTAATTCCCTCCTCCTGCTTTGTTTGTAACCTGGTTTCTCAGCACTCATCTCGCTGCCCCTGCCCCAGTATGGGATTTTCTGAACGGTGGGTGGGATGGAAAAGCACTGGAAAGAAGGTGTGCAGGGGTGAAGAGAGCACGATTGCAGTACAGGTAGCAATTCCTGCTCGAGCACGTTCTCTGTCTTCGTATTTCTTTGTGTTTCCCCCTTCAAGGAAGGAAAGAGGAGGGAAGTTACTGGTTTAGATAACTGCAGACGGATGCTCATTTATCAGGTTGTAAATACATGTAACAGTATTTTCATATTTGCCAGCAGAATCCTGTAAAACATTTGCTGGTCTGGGGTTATTTTTTCTCATGCTAAAACAGAAGGTTGGGCTGAATTTGAAATACAGCACTTGGATGTCAAGGAACCTGGCAAATTCTCAATCCGGCAGGTGTTTGAGAAAATAAATAAATTATCAAAACAATTCTCAAGAGTCCAGCTTGCCAAAGTGTTAAAAATAACAGATAAGCATTGTTATTAAATGCTATTTAAGGCCAGCTAAGCAACTGTGATAGGTGGATGATGCTAGACATTTTGTTTTTGTCAGCTTTCAAACTGCAACTTTTCTTACACATTGTTTATAGCAATCTGCAGGGACCACACATTCACGGGAGTGAACGAGACAGTGAGAAGGAATTATCCATTCTTAATTGAACACTAACTTGTTCCTAAGACCTCTGGGAGACAGATTTCACAGCCTTCCCAAGACATCTCAAGCAGTACTTAGCTACCCTAATTCCCAAACAAAATCTCTCTCGCAACAATTAGCGCATCGTTTCTTGACCTGCTGACAGAATGACCCACAAAGTTGTTCCCTGCTCCTCACCATCAGTCTTGGATCTACCTGAAAATGTGCAAGGTCTTTCCACCATTTTCCCTTCTTTAGAGAAATGTCCAGTTTGGCCATTGTTTCTTCAGAGGACACACTCTCCACTTCAGATTTCACCTAATTCTGTTTGGGTTTTTTTTTCCCATGGTCTTTGGTCCAAAACTTGATTGATTTGTGAGTGTCAGTGGTGGACGGTAATATTGGTGAGGCCTTACTAGTGCTGAGAGATGCTGAAGGAATTAGTGTGTGACTATTTCATATGACACTCATGCTTACACATCCCCACAGATCCCCACAAAATAAGTACTTGGTTGATTCACAGTCTATGAACAACCTCTTGCAGTACTTAGCTCCTTTCCTACAGAACTCCTGCCCAGCAAGTGGTTCTGCCATCTTGAAGGTATGAATTAATTATCGCTACTTCAGAATTGCATCTGTACTTTCTCTTACCGAATTGCAGCTTATTCACTACGTTTTTTTTGCTCACAAGTCCAATGTATGACGGTTGTAACGCTAATCCCTTCCAGCAAGGTGTTTGTGGCTCCTCCTAGCCTGGCACTGCTCATAACAGTTAATAAAACTACTCCAAACATTCAAAACGGTCATGAAAATATTGACCAGGAGTGGAACCAAGATCTTCGCACAACTTTGGCCATTGGTTGCTCAGCTGATAGAACAATCAGCCTCTATAATTCTGTTCTTGTTATATTTGCGGTATAACACAACATGTAATTGGAAGTGAAAGGCAACAGATATTCCCAAATTTAAGACTTGATTTGCTGAGAAACAAAACAAAATATTCAGTCACGCATGGGTTACATAAAATGCTCTTCTCTCTAGTGTCTCGGAAAATCCTAACGCTTTCTGTTTTTACTATGTGGAAGACTCAAATTGAAACCTTACACCAAATTTATGAGAAGTTTGGTTTGTCTCCAAAGCTGTATTTTCAAAAAACATCATGCTGCTAATAAAGGTGCAAGTGATAATGGCGCACAACTCCAAATCAGTAAATAGAGAAGGGTCGGAATTGCACATCCTTACATGTAATGGAAGCAGGTAGCTTCTGTTTTCACTGTTTGGTGACATTAATGCAGTAATACTGAGTAACTGCTGACAATTAGCCAGAAGATGGAGCAGAGGTCTTGTAAGAAAATTACTCCCTGGTGGCAAAATATTGAAAATTCAATTACACTCTGTTTATTACAGGCCTACATTAGGAACTGCATTCATAATAAAGACCTTGATAATATACAAATTAATCGCAGCGCAGGGGAGTGCTTTAGTAACTTTTTTACTCCTTGATGTATTCTTCAATATTAAGTTTTTAATATATCCATAGACATATTGAAATGGTTTCTATAAAGCTTTTCAACTAAAATTCCTTAAATACAATAGCATGATATGTGAATATTGTTCTGAAACACAAGACAGTTTCTACTACAGTTCGTTAGAATAAACCAAGGTGTAGACGCCAGTTTTTAAATACCCTTTAGGTATTCCCTGTATCTTAAGATCCGTATTTGTGTTTCTATGAAGTATGCTATCATGCAAACATCTTTAAAGTCATATAGGCTACAGCCCGGCATAGTTCTCTGCACATACTCACATTTACATACGTGAACACTTTCTTTCCATTTAAGAAAAGCCAGGGACTTGAGGGTATGCATATCCAATTTCTGCAGATATTGCAGCTCAGTTTGAAATAAGATTGAATAATCTAGTTCTTAGTATTCAAGTTATAGCAATTGCACAAAATGCTCCCAAGAAGAGTAGCTAGATCTAAATTCATGCTATGACAATGTGTGTTGGATACTGTTGAATAATTTAGTTTCTGAATGAATTTAGTCAGCAGTTTGTTTAGCCTTTTAATAGTCTACTGCCTACTTCAAAGAATTCTAGTTGCAAGTTTTTCAGCACAAAGGCTTTAAACTGATGTATTTCGAATCTAGCTATATTCTTACTGGTTTTAATTCCATTTTTCCAGTCAAGGTAATAAGACCTGTGATACTTTACTGACTCTGAAACGGAATAAAAAAGTCCATTGTCTTCATATTTAACTTAATCTTATATGTTACTTGAAAAGATTAATCATATGTTACTTGAAAAATGCAAAACTCTAGAAAAAGTACCGAACACATGCACAGTATTCCACGGGTTAGCTGCCTCTAATTCTGTTTGAGAGAGATTCCTAAGGAATTCTGGTACCTGAGTTTCATTACCAAATACTGCAAAGACATGAAACTTGGTCTTGCCTTACTAGGCTCTATGTTACTGAAAGTCGCTTTGGATACAAATATTCTTAATCTTGCTTCTAAAATCCTTCCAGTTTAAGGAAGAAGTAAAGGGATTCCCTGAATCCGCAAGGTACAGTACCCCGTAGTGGTGGTCAAGCTTCTGACATTCAAGACCATTCAGACCCCAATGACTGGATCAGATGGGACCTTGGTTATGACTGGATCAGATGGGACCTTGGTTCTATAAGAACATGCCCTGCCTAGGACACAAGATTGCACAGGAGATAACTGATGATAGATAGCTCTGGTATTTGAAATTGGTTGGAACAACAGCCCGGCAGCCTTGTCCTAGCTAAGTTTGGCAATCAGAAAAAATAACCCATAGAAATTAGTTTAGGATGATTAAAAGAATTAAAGGTATCTGGCAATAAACCCAATTCACAATGAAGCAGAAATTATGAACTTGGTATTCTCTTCTGTGGCAAATGAATCCTTCACACGTAGGTCCCTCCCTCACGCTGCCCACACAAACCCCTTCAGCAGCAAAGCACTCCTAAGTCATCATTTGGCTACTTTGAAAATGCCAGATCACTGCAGAACCCATGGAAATACAGAGTTTATGTGCTAAGATCTCCCTGTGAGACAGACTGTTTCCTGGCAGAGACGAGATGAATGAATGTCACGTCCTTCTGGCTTTCCAATGTGTTGTTTTTCAGGACTTGCTCTCTGAAGTCAGCCACAGAAACGAGACACAGAACAATGCTGTGTGGGACACTGTGACAAATTTCAAAACCAGGAAGAAAGACTAGGTAATTTGAGTTCATCACAACATCACATCCCTTGTATCTACAAGCTACTCAGTCTGCTGGTGCATGTGATGCATAGTCACAACAAGGAAAAAACCAAAGCGTCTCCACATGTTCATGGAATCCAGCCATCAAGCGAGATTTTGCTCCATAAAATCAGTCTGATCCATAAAATCAGTCTGTTCAGGTGGTACCTGGAAGGTACCACACAAACTCCAGCCAAACCCGTAGACGTTATGCATGAAGTCTTGAAAGCAGCATTACATATGCACGTATGATTTAAGATCTCCAGCTATGCTTTATCTCCACATACGCTTTCATAGGACTACTCTTTTTTTTTTATTTTTTAAAATCACCTTGATGGCTCCAACCAGCTCCATAATCTAGAATAGTGTGAGCTGATATATTACAGCTTTCATGATACCCTAGTTGATGCTGCAGGTCTTACAGGACTCCTGACTATGTCAATCAATCTGCACATGGATTTGGTCCCTCCTCAAGGCTGCTTCCACAACTGATAGATATAACGCAATTCTTGGCTGTCTGGAAAATTCATTTGTTCATATGTTACAGGCCATGCAGTGAAATCATAAACAGAATACTTCTTGCGGGCTCAGAAGGTGGCCAAAAGACTTGCAAGTTCAAAAGCCGTGCACCAGATGAGTTTGAAGAATGGGAGCACTGAAATAAGAAGGGCTAACAAGAAACCTATGGTTTCTTGAATCTCCTCAAATGTAGACACCTGACAGGCTAAAACCATCCTACACTTCAGAATGAGGAAATACTATGAACACAAGCATTTCCTCTTGAACTCTGCTGTGTCATTATCTACAGCTCCTAGACACGGAAAACAAGGCCACTCCTGGTTACAGTAGACTCTGAGGAGGGATGGGGACGGTACTGCATAGAAAACACAATGTGGCAGACATCACATTTAGCATGGTGTCAGAGCAGAAAAAGGCAATTCTCTGACCAGACAGGGCTGCTACCTGCACGGCCAGCCCTGGTTTTGCTGTCCACAGTATCAACTACCAAATTTAGGGCAGAGCTTTCCTTCCTCTCACACAGAAAAAATCATCTGGGAGGGAGAGCAAACACGAATGAGCAGCAGTGATACGCTCTGGACCGGTACGGGTAATGGCAGGTGACTCCAGTGCCACCTCACCCAGTCCTACGTGCCTGGTAAGATACAAGACATATTGGACTTTCTGACACTGCTGGGATTTGGAGGCATCTTCTTTTCCCTCAAACTCTGCAGGGAAAGGACTAAAGCTCCATCCAGTGCCTCTGCATGGTTGAGCGTGCTCCTTCCTCATACCCACCTATGATGATGCCCAAAGCACAAACATCTGCCTCCATTTCCAAGAATCAGCGCTTGCCTATACTGTGGCACGTTCATTTTGTGCCAGAATGGAGTCGGGCTTGTCTACCTGATGACAAACCATTCCCATGGTTTTGGTGGGACGGGAGAAGAGTGGAGGAAAGGCCGTTGCTTCATTTAGATCTGATGGGATCAGTGCAGATGGTTCCAGAAAGCAAATTTCACCTCCTCTCTATCAGGCTTTGTGCATCCTACAGGAAAACATGCAGCACACCGAGCATGGCAGGATGTGCAGCTCTCCGAAACAGGAGACAGACACTTGTGCCCATTTTCTGAAAAAAGAAAATTAATCTCTTACTGAATGGATAGAATTTGAAGCCTCAGGTTGAAGAGCCCTGAGCAGGAGATAAGGGAAAACATAAAAATGGTATTATAGAGGAGTGTGAAAAATGTCAGTACTTGATCTAAGAGTACTGATATAATCAAAAATCAAAAGAATCAATTCAAGAAGTTCGTAGCAATTTAGCCAAAGCCTGGACAAGAACACTAGCTCAGCTGTACTCTGCTATAATGGGAGGTGGCGTGTAACCAAAGAAAGGGCAGTAACATCTTCGCTGCTTTTTTACCCTTGTGCAAGTAGATAAAGAACACATTTCCAGTAACAGTCATTTGACACAGACTTTAAGAGCATACAGAACTACTTGCATTTATTCAGAATATGCAAAACCAAGCATCTTAAAGCTGCTTACAATTTGTGCGGTAGTTTTACTGCAATTTCATATAAAATTACCAGACATTGTCTAGGTTTTTGCATCCGTCTAATTTTTTAATTGGCTAAAACTCAGTGAGATTATTTGCAGGACTCAGAAGCACTTCTGAATTTCCAAAAGTTATGCCTTTTTTAAAGTTACTGCAAATGCATTTTTATTTATATATGTACATATGTAAAAAATAAAAAAAAGGTATCCAACCTTTTAAAATTATTTAGTTCAAGAAGGTAAAAAAGGCGGAGTTAGACAGAGTATTTGATAGAAAATAAGCATTATGATGCCCGTTCACAAGTAGGAAAACAAAATCAGAAAGATGAAGCAATGTGCAAATGCAGAGGCAGCAAATTAGTGACCAGATCAGGATTTCACTGCAGAATCTCTGACTTCAAAGCAAATACTTTGAAGGCTTCCCACATGAAAAGTTCAGAAGAAATTGATAAGCAGAACGAAAGTCACTGGGATTGGAGTTTAGCCGAGCCCACAGTTGCGCTTTAGTAATTACAAGTGATCAGGACACCGAGTCTAACCTGAACTCACAGCAGAATCCTCAGCACTGATTCAGTACTAAATTTAATGGACATAATGAACGATTACCATCACACCCAGAAGTACAGTACATTTTCTTTGATTATTTCCACAGACTATCCAAAACTCAAGTCCACTTAGCTTGTGAAGTCTGATGAGAGCACAGCCTGAGGTAATACAGACACAAAAACAACTCATGAAAGATTAGGTCAGGCTTGATTTAACAAGGAAAAACAAAGTAGGANAACAGGATAATCACACGTTTTGTATCAAAATATATCACTCTGTCTGGTTTTTTTGTAGGTTCTGGGGAGGAGAACAATTGCTCCATAAAAGTAGAACCACAGAGTATGACAAAAAAACGGTCAGAAAGCACTTCTGTTTTGTATATGACTATGGAATATTTTTTCTGTATCTTTTAGTGTACTGTATTAAAACTCTACTTTAAAATGTTTTAAACCACAAGGAAAACTGGATTTTGAGATAATCGACAGTACCGTGTCACCTAAATGGTTTCTTCGAATTCATATTATGCATTCTGGGGCAACCAGAATCAGCAGAGAACCACGTAATCCAGCTCCCTAAGAGACACTGTCTCTTGTATTTACCAAGCACAGATATCTTTCTCATTGAAACAAAACAGAAATCTTTGAGTTCAATTAACTCTCCAGCCGCAACAAAAGTGCATTGCAGTAGACTCTTTTTTTAAAGGAATAATTTATCAGAATTCTCTTTAATGCTTTTTTCATAACATTGAAATACCTCAGAAAAGAGGATGAAAAATTCAATTGTGTAGAGCTGATCAGAGGAACAAAAATCCACTCTGAACAAAGGTAAGCTGATTAACTTTTCCATAAAAATCAATATATTTGATACTGCAAAGAACAAAGAACTTGTAAGAAAACAAGAAAGAAATGAATTTGTGGGGTTTTTTTTAAAGCAAACTGCTAACTAAAAGTACATGGACTCTGTTACCATATTTTAAATATTGTTATAGTTGTTTAAATCTGTTCCTTAAGTCCCAGAAGTGCAAAGATGACTCTCTGAATAAGGAGAATGTTATTAATGTATGCAAAGTGGACACTTTGTATTTTCTGAGTAGGTTTACTTAATAGTTTTATATGGCATCTCACATTTGAAAAAAGGTAACAACTCTAACTTATCTTTTCAAAAATGTAGTTGGGCATTTGTAACAACTAAAACTGAGTTTCAAAATGTATGCATGTGTCACTGAGCTATCTAAGCCACGCTTGACAAATAACGCCTGCCATCATGGGGGCTCCAACATTATTCTAGTTTAGGTAATGTTGAACAATAGGTATCTTCCAAGTTATTAAACTTTATGAGGTCCTAATTGCAGACAGCAGACAAAAGAAATATTTTTACCTAGCTGTTTAGGAACCCAATTAAAAAGCTGATACGTGGCTCCACCTAGATTGTAGTGAAACCTACTTTTTAAAGACAACAGGCTCTTGCCTGCTTGAGACTTGGTCTTGCCGGAAGCAAGAATTGTAACTGCTAGAATAGCAAGAAAAGTGGTTTTCCCCATGGACATGGAACAGTATTTTTCGGCCTTTTTCTGCCAGTAGTTACAGGGCTAATCTGCCCATACAGCCATCTTCTGGCAACCTGAAAAACAACAGAGGAGTGACCCAACTACATAAAACTGCCTTGGCAGCATCAAGATGGCAGAAGGAAACGGCACTGCAGTCAGCCTTGAAGGTACAAACCCCTGCAGCGCTGCGAGTGGGTAAGTACCCACGCTGCCCCGTGAATAGGAAATTTATGACTGGGGTAGAGAGTTAGGTGAACTTAGGGAAAATATTGAGAAAGAGTACCAAAACCCTGAATTCCTAAGTTTAACCTCTGGCTGGCAGGTGGCCAACAAGCAACGCCTAGGTGGAGCAGCCACAAGTCATCCCTTCCGCGCTGAGAAGGCCGTCACTTTGACATTGTTTGCTCCCTCTATGAAGTCAAGCACGGCTGCATGTTTTATGTCACAGGAATTGTTAGATAGGAATAAAACCAGGCATATGAACACTCTCCTTGCTCGTTTCTCCTCATAGCCTAATGGCCAGCAGAGCCCAACACGTTCTAATAAGTTGCATTTTGGGGTAAGACAGGAATGCTCTTAGACATTGAAGAGATTTTTGTCTCAAAACCAATACTCTCACAAACTGTCTCCCAGGAAATCACTGGCACTGTATAAATTAAACCAAAGTCTGCTGAGGAACTATCAGATCCTGAAACCTTTAAAATACATTTTCAAGTGTATGAGGAACTGATGTTAAATTTAAACAACCGGCGTAGTTTGGCATCTTAGGGCTTTTCTTTTGGAACCAAAACGCTTGTGGCTATAGGTTCTCCCCACTCCACAGTATTCCCTGCCGTATTTTCACAGAGCAAAACTCAGTTAAATACAGAAAGGAAATAAGAAGGAGCCGGGGGGATAGTTACAACTGCAAAAATGTGAACGAATTTGTCCATCCCTCTATTTCTTCTATGAAACATCTACACACCACAGGACAGATAAAAATTCAGCAAAAGCACTGGTGGAACAATTCTAGGGCCAGGATTTCTGATATGATCCCCCATCATTTTGCAGCTGCAGATGGAATCAATGCTGAGGCAAAACACAGCTAATCTAAGGAGCAAATGCGAGTCTGGGAACAACGGACTTCTACACTCAGCCCACTTCTATATCAAGTCTTTCCATGAATTTAGCCAACATTCTCTAAATTAATTTGATTTTTCTGGGAAAGATTTTCAACAGCACTTATACGATTTTGGAGCACAAGTCCAGCTGCCGCTCGTGAGGATGTGAGCTCTAAATCTCCAGGGCGCTTTTCAAAAAAAATCTCACTCTACCTGTAAAATGGAAAAACAATCATTACTTTCTGCCTTCTAACTACACTGATATAAGGACTAAAATGAATAACCAGTACTGTCCCTGCATGAACTCCTCACTTTTCCAAGGCTCGAGAGGCTAATAGAACCTTATCATGACTTCAGGTCAAAAGACTGAGTCTAATGGACCAATGGAAGGAATTAATTTCAGAGCTCAGGACCTTTAATTGAGAGCAGATGGTGCCTAGTCCCTATAAATATAAAGTCTGGGGCCCGTTAACAAAAGCATCTAATCTCATCTCAATTGCCATAAGCAGCCAGGACCCAGCAATATTGAGTTTACAAAACAACATAACAATCTCTTAGAACTCCACTGAAAGCAAACAAACAGCAAAGACAGTTAATGAAAAAGACGTCATATGTTCTCTGCAGCTAAACTAGTTAAGGGAACGAGCAGCAGAATTCCCCACTGAGTGCAGCTTTTAAGCAATTTTAAATGAACCTTACAGAGCATACAGCAATCACGCAACCAAGAACTTAGCAGCTTGAACAATTCTGGTTAACTCTACATGGAAGGAGACTGGATACTACCCTTCTAACCAAATAGTGATGATAGAGGCCATTCCTTTCCGAGTCAGTTTGACTTAGATATCTTGGAAACTTTGAATATTCAAAAGAACTTCAAAGATCTGTCACAACTTCAAAAAACTGTCTTGATACATTCAATATCCGTCTTCAACAGTAGGCAGAAAAGACAACTCTGAAACCATCTCCAAGAACTAACTTTGGCAAAAAGTATCTTAGACTCCTCATTTCTGCCATTTTTATAAAAACTACACAAGTGACCAATACAGTTCGATTCAGTGAAACCCACTGCAAAAAGTTCAAGATTTGTACTGAGACAAAGCAACCCGAATTCTTTAGACTGTCTCCCACAGGTGCAGACTGAGACTCCATAGCATTAACCATCAGCACTTATACAAGACATGTTATTTGTAAATATCAAGCAGTTTATAGAACTATTACATTTATAAAACCCCAGCAATTGGAAAAAATTTTAAATAAAATCAATCTCTTTCTCCAGCATAGAGTAGGTCAGTGGCAGAGTGTGTAACACCAGAATAACTTTCCTATTCACGTGCTTATGACTGCACAACATTCGCTATAGAAATGCTTTACAGTTTCCAGGTCATTTGAAGAAGAAGAAATCGGACTTCAAGCCTTTTTGTTTAATCTACAAGAAAACTATGTATATAAGCTGTGAAAATAAGACTGTTTAGGAAAAGGTGTTTTAAGGATAGCCACACATATGCATACATAGCCACATACACACATTTATGCACCCATTTCACCACAAAGGACAAAAAGCAATCATAATGTAGTCAACCCGAGAAACCAGCCTTTTGTCAGTCTTTACTCTGTCGTGACAATCCCTGACAATCCAGAACAAGGGTTTCCCAGGTCAATTGCTTCTTTTCCTGCTGTGGACACTGCACCAGAGGTGGAAACGCTCACATTTTGTCCCAGACGTACCCAGTCAGCAGCCACAGTACCCCAGGGAAGGATTCCCCACCCGCTGCACAGAACCTTCAAACTCCAAAAGCTATCTATTATGGATGTTCTTATAGAAGATATGAGAGAGATGCCTATTAACCATTTGCATATTCATACTGCAATCCATAATTAATTTACATTGTTCCCCCTCATCTTTCCTAACTTAATGCTGTGGGTTCACAACCGTGAAATTAAAAAAACCCTACAAACAAACAACAAAACCACAAAGTAAGATACTGTTAAGTATTTTGCAGATTCCCATGTCCTGTATAGAAACTGGACTAATCCACAAGGATTGCAGCAGGCAGCAAAGGCCCCTCCACTGAAAAACGCCTAATTTGACCTGAGAAAAAAATATTATTCTCCTTAGTTTCAGTATGTCAAAACCACACTTCTCCTTCTCTACAACATCCAAGTGAAAATAACAGATAACTAAACACAAACCCAATATAATTTGGGGAAGAAAATGGTACACTGAATGAGAGGGAGGTGGAATAAAAATCAAAACCACAGCTTCTTAACAAACATTTATTTTCCTGGGATTTTAGACTTCATCTTCTTCCCACCTTAAATCAAGAAAAAAAATGCTTAAATTTTGCCAACAGATCAGTCAGCACATTGTATAGACCAAAAAAAGTTCTGATGAGTTCAATCCACACATTGGTTTAATAATTGTAAAAAAAATTAATTTTCAAATTTGACTTGAAACTTAATTTCAAATTGGATTTTTATCTAAACCAAAGAAATACAACTTTTCATCCAGAAAACACTGAAACAAGTCTTTACATTGGCTTAATAAGAGCTAGTTTTGAAGAACTTTGTGGCTCTTAAACAAAAAAACCCAACCGACAGACCATCATCCTGACAAATTTTCTGCAGCTGTTAGACCAGCATACAAAGGCTGTCACCTGTAATTATTACTGATACTCCGACAATAGCACGGCCTAGATTTACTTTAAAGTTGAAAACATTATTAGATTATTTCTCAATATGGCATATTTAATTATACAAGTAAATACAATTAAAATCTTAATGCAAATCAAAATTAGATGGAGCTTAAAAAACATCTTTAACACAACTGAATATAAATAAACCTACTCTCTCTATAGAACTGGTATTATTTAGACTTCGCCTCTAACATTAATTTGGTTTTCTCTAAGAAATATATAAATACATGTGTATATATGTGTATGTATACATGTACGCACCCCTCCCTATGTCCACACAACTATCCAAGAAATGAAGGAAGTGGTGCCTGAGAAACTTGCTTTCAAATGACAACAAACCAAATACTCTCACAGCTCTGACATATTTTTTTCCTCCCTTTTATTCCAGTGATAATTACATCAATAAACCTGACTCAGCAAATCCGTTGCTCTCTAATTCATTAATTAAAACAATTTACTGCTACCACTGTGATTTTTCAAGGACATCAAAACCACATTCCAAATCAAAACAGCAGAGCTCATCAGTTTATAGATGTGCAAAGCATGCTTTGCTTTCATAGCAACCTCACAATTAAAACACAACTTAAATGAAAAAGAGCTGTTTTCTTTAAGATGTCCTTGTGCAAGCATGTCCAGTAGAACACGTTTTGTTTAGAGGGACTGAACAGCAATATCTTTATATCAAACTGAAAATGAGGAGGAGAAAAAATACAAAAGTCTATGAAAAGTTAGCCATTTCCAATTAGAAGAAAAAAACAAGATATGAATATTAATAGTACATTAAATTGCAGAGCAACATTTTTATAGCCTTCATTTTCTCAACACGCTTCCTGCTCATTAATTTTTGGGTTGAATAACACAATTGACTCACAGAAAACAAAACCGGTAAGGAAATGAAGGATTTCTTCTGTCCATCTTCTCCCACAAATCCGGACCAACAGGAACTACACCAACATTTTAGAACTGATTTGGAAAATATGTTAGATGATGAAATAGTCGCGCGGTCCCCAGCAATCTCTTTCACCAAGTTATCCCTGGAACACCACTGTCTGAGCTAACCTCTACTTTTTCTGTTTGCATCGTTTGCTTCTGCTCCTATTTGCCATACACGGCCTTTGTAACAGCAGCAACACCTAGACAGAACACACTAGGTACAACAGTAGGAATTCTCCCAATCTCTTCTAGTGTCGTGTGTTTAAAATTTCTCATCATTCTTGTTAAGCTTTCTCTAGGTCTCCACTTGGCTGGCATTTTCCTCAAAATGTAGTCCCAAGCCCAGCCACAGAGACGCAGTATTTCTGTCTTGGCCTTGCTGAGTGCAGTAGTAGTATTTCAGTGGGTCTGTATGCAAAAGATACATCATAAGGTTGTGGAAGAAGCCCTCACAATACCACAGAAAATACCACTGATAAATAACCACCATGACCTTCAGCTGATGGCTGCCTAGGAGTACTACAGAAATGTGTCCCGAACATGCAGGATGAGGGATAGGGAAGCCAAAGCTCAACCACAGTTGAGAAGCTCTACCACTGCAGAGGAAGGATGAGTGTTGGGCACCACTTACACAAGCTGGGCGTACACAAGTCCAGGAGACCAGACAGAAGGCATCCATGGGTGCTGGCAGAAGTGACCAATGTCATTGAAAGGCCACTCTGTGATTCCTTGAAAGCTCATGGCAATAGAGGAAGGTTCCTGATGGCTTTTTAGAAGGTAAAGGTCATATTATCTTCAAGAAGAGCAAGGAGTATATGGGGAAGTAGAGGCAGTCAGCCTCACCCCAGTCTCCCAGGGAAGATTATGGAACAAATTCTGCTGGATAGGGGTCCAGGAAAAGAAAGTGAATGAGAGTAGCTAACACATATTTATCAAAGGTAAATCACACCTAAACAACCTGACTGCTTTCTGTGAACAGCTAATTGTTTCAGCTGACAAAGGGAGAGCAGCAGATGTTGTTTTCCTTTCCTTTCACCGAGTTATCCCTGGAACGCCACTGAATGAGCTAACCTCTACTTTTTGCTATTTGCAAGGCTATAGCAAGGCTTTCAACATGGTCTCCCATAGTATCCTGGTAGCCAAGCTGGAGAGAGATGGACTGGATCGGTAGAGCTACAAAGTGCAGTTTGTGGAAAACTAGTTGCACGAAGAGGCTGAAAGAACAGTGTTTTGTAGTGCAAAGACCAACTGTTGGCCAGTATTAATGGCATTAGCCTCAGGGGCTAATATTGGGGCCGATGCTGTTTTATGTCTGTCCTACATTTAACATATTGAGAAGGAATAGGATGGAATGTGCCCTCAAGCAAGTTTGTGGATGACACCAAGCTGGAGACAGTGATTAATACACTGCAGGGCAGGATTGCCTTTCAGAGGGATCTCAACTGGCTGTAAGAACTGGATGGAAAAACGCTTACGAATTCCAAAGGCAGAATAACCTCATCTAACAGCACTAGCTGGGAGCCCACTGTAAAGCAGCTTTGTAGTAAAGCACCTGGGGAATCAACGTGGACAACAAGTTCAGCAGTGTGCCCTTTCAACAAGAAGGCCTAACCACATACCGGTGCATTCAGAAGAATGGAGCCAGCATACCCTGGGAGGTGATCAGTCCCTTTTATTCAGCATTTGAAGACCACGTCTAGAGTACAATATTCAGTTCGGGGCTTGCCCGTACTCATACAACACTGACAAACTGGAATGAGTTCAGTGGAGACTGACCACGATGCCTGGAGTGCTGAAGCATGCAACTCGAGGAGAAGCTGGAGTGAGCCTGGAAAGGGAAAAGGTGGAAATCTAACTTTGGTCTTCCACTACCCAAGGCAGTGGTCACAACTGCAACCCTGATAAGACATAAAGGGGGAAAAAAAAAAAATCACAATAAAGTTGGTTAAGCACCAGAACAGTTGCCCAGAGAGGATATGGAATTTCTCTTCCTGTAAATTTTCAAAACTCAACTGAACAAGGCCTTGAGCAATCTCATCTAAATTAATGTTAGTCCAACTCTAAGCAGATGGTTGAACCACACAACCTCAAAAGGCCCCTTCTGAGCTGAATTATTCTGTGATTTTCTACAGGACTGTGATTCAGCCACTGGTCTTGCTCATGTTTGGGAAATTTGATTATTCTCACTTAAATGTAGGTCTTTGCACTTGTATTTACTGAACTGCATTTTTTCATGTGGAATTATTTCTCCAGCTTTCATCCTGTCCTACAAAGCGTATGTGATTCTTTCCAGATTACAATGTATTATCCAAGTCATTAAGAAAATCTTGACACACTATTTGATTCAACGTGCCAGTTCATGAAATACTGATAATCATCTTTCACGGGTTTTTCCAATAAGTTGTACATTTATCTTGCAATAATGAGCCATGACCCTGTGTCTCTATTTATAAGTATGTCAGGAGTGAGGCAGTGTCAGAAGCCTTACTAATATCGAAATACCTCTTACTCTTAGCATCTGCTCCTTCTTCCGTATCAAGGAGTGGCTTACACTGTCACAGAAGGAAATAATTATAGCTTGACAAGACTCATTTAGTAAAAACACATGCTTATTCTTATAAAGCATAAACTTTTTACTTTTTTTTTTTCCCTAGGATGTTTCCTGTCTAACGGACTAGGCAGGTTCCTCCTCTTTCGCTTTGCCCCTTCTGAAGGCGTCCTGTTTGTTTGTTTTTGTCTTCCAGAACGATATCCATTATCAACGATTTCTCAGACATGAGTCATAAAAAGCCCAGAGGCTGTAGACACTCTATACATGCAGGACAAATTTTATTTACCTAAGTAACCTCTAATCCTTTATTTAATAGTATAAATGTTAGCTCTGTGATCAGTTACTTGGGTAACAGACGCTGAAAAAAACCAACCAGAAGAAAACACATCGGCAATATATTACCAGTCTTCCTTCACTGTTAAGTAATATATCAACTCTCTTTTCCCTTGTCTTAGTATTCATGTTTCTGTACAACTCTGCACTTTCTTGCTGATTATGTCTCAATTTTGTTTGTATTCCCGGACCTCCTCAATTGCATCTTTGTAAGCTCCTCCACAGAAATTTGACCTTCCTTCCATTTTCTGCATGGTTCTTTCTTGAAATCCAGATCTCTGGAAGAATCCTGAGCTATGACAGTTGGTCTTTAAACACCTCTTCTGCCACTCCTTAGCATTAGAAGGATTTATAAGCTTAGCAGCCAAGAGTGAATTCTCTGAAATTTTCTTAGATTTGTTCTTCCTTGCTGACTTCAATTCTAATTTTATTGCTGTCAGCTGTTGCTAAGCCTACAGTTCCTGTGCATCAGAAGATTTAAGTGTTTCCAAAGAGCCTCGTCCTCTGGCCTGATGTTCTGTACCAGGCTCCCATCATGAAAGCATCATTAGGATGGCCCTTCAGAATCTCATGCCTTTCCTCAACAGCAAGTTCAGTGACACTCCAACCTCTGAAATCCAGGAGATCCCCAAAGGCTACTGGAAATAGGTCAGCCCATCTGTTCCCTCTTTGGCTACCACTAGCCAAAGGAATTATCAACATGATTTTCAATTGCAATAACAGTGAACGCTAAGAAGATTTATTGAAATATATCCGCAGAACTACAACAATATAACAGAAAGTGAAAATTGGCATAACGACAGAAAACTTGTGATAATCTTGCAGAAAACCAGGGATGATTACTTTTGTGTATGTATTTCCATTCCATGTGTCTAACCAAAGAAAAATGTGTATCCCTCTTTTTAGATATTAAACATTATTTCAGAGCTGACTTCTGTCAACAATAAAACAGACTGATTTCCTGGTCATGAAATTTCTTAGCAGCAAAGCAGGATGCAAGAGATATTGGCATGCTTAATGAGGGGTAGATAATTGCTAGATGGAATAGTGTGGGAAAGAGTGAAGAAGCTGTAAATGGTGGTATGGCAGTAAAGATGAATATTAATTCATCAGCTACGTGGCTGGTTTTGATCAGTAGGCTCAGCATTTGGCTAGCAGGTACCAAGCAGCTCCTATTCAGTAGAGTTCATCTAAGTTTTGCCTTAGCATAAAGAAGGATGTTAAACAGGTGAAAACGTGTAACACGACTTCCTGAATGATGTGCATTATTTAAGAATGCAGAGTCCAAGTGTATGTTATAGATGTACTGGGTTAGAGAGAACAGATTTGAAATGTCTTGACAAGTATCTTACCAATGTATTTCTTGGTTTTCAGAGATCTGAATGCCAGTAAATTCACCATTCTGGAAGGACAAGAGAGTATTAGGTTCACGAGAATGCTATCTTCAGAAACGGTCTGAAGCTGCAGAGGAAGCAAGCAGGTGCCCACACAGCTGATAAACTGATATTTTCTCTTTACAGAAATCCTCAGCAATGAACATTCTACCAGCAATATCTACTTTTCTGTGTCTGTGAAAAATAAGTCTAAGTTTAAAATCATTTATCCAACCAATTCAGAACGACTGCCTGAGGCCATGATCTCATTCTCCTCCCTCCCTTTCTTCTTTTTATTTTGCTACATCCTGATCTCCTCTGGTCCACATCAGTGCAAAATTTTGACTAAGTAAGAAAATAAACCCTCACATTCTGGTGCCATCAAAACCATTTTCTATACACCCAGCTAGTCTTTGTGGCTGTGGGCAGAGTCGGCTATGTGGCATGCATCTATCCAGAGTGCCCAACTCTTTCCCAGAAGCACTGCCAATAGCGATTCCAAAGGGATAGAAGGTGACGTGGACTTGCTTAAGCCTTAAATGAGTGACTTTCCAATCATAATCACTGCCACAAAAAGTGCATACAAAACTGGTTCCATAACTTTACAATAAATAAATAAAAACTCCATAAGGAACTGGACTTCAGGAATAACTTGCTCAATTAACTTTCATGTTTTGCTTATTAGCTTTCTATGTCTCATGAAGTCAGGGACTATAGTTTAATGGATTTAAAAATAATTTAAATAAATAAGTGGATTCTAAGATACCTTAAAAATATATTGACCCTTTAAGCAAAAGGGCCATGTGAAGCCTAACTACAGCTTCTAGCTCATACTCTGCTGGAACGTTTATCAAGTTTAAAAGAACAGCTTAACAACATAAAGTTACTGGCAAGCGAGTAAAAGATGGGCTGCTTGTATTTCAAAGCTCCTAGAACAGTTATTAACGTGAATTTCTTGGTGCAGCATTTATGAAATAAGTTGCAATGGGAATGGAGAAGACAGCCTGAAGAAGCCCGTGCGTGCTCAGTGTGCTCCAGTTGATACATCATACTGTCCATGACACCGGTTGGTTGCCCAGATGAACAGATGCAGGTCCTCCTTCAGGGAGGCTGACATGACAAATCTCCCAGAATATGATGCCAAGAGTCATATATGGAACTTGAATGAGCTCAAAGAAAAATAGCTCTCTTCAGAATGATTTACTGAGTAGCAACCTAAAACTCTGATGTGAGAATACATCTACAAACCCTGTGTTTGATAGACAGTTCTGATGTTTTCTAAAAAAAATAATTATAAAAAAAATCTGCTGTCATTCATGGTATGTTATTAGTATACTTAAAATTTTGCAACTTAATCATGTGCAATGTTATTTGTTTAAAGAAACTTCTAATCCTGCCAATATTATTCACAAATTTAGGCTGCTTTTGGAGGATCTTAGAAACATAAAGGTGAGACCTCAACAAATGAAAGTTACTACCTTCAACAATTTACACTCATTCAATATTATTATGCAACAGAACCTCGAGTTTTGCCTTCCTGAGGGATATGCAATCCACAACTATTGCAGAAGAGCGAATACACACAATGGTTACAGGGAAAGGAAATCATGTTTTGATGCCCAGCTTCTCTTCTTGCCTAATTGGCAAAAAAGAAAACCCCAAGTACATTCAACAAATGGTTAATCCTGAGTTCATAAAACCGTAGCATAAGTCACAGTCTTCATCACGAATCGTCCCATTAACTCCAATAAGGTCTGCTTATGGTAATGGACTACTTAAACAGCAAATGGTTTTACTGGGTGAACACTGGGATCGCTCAAGAACTGAGGCCTTTAGGTGAGGAAAGTACAGTCTGGTGTTGTGTTTAGTTCATCATAACCTGTTGCTCCTCATCCACCTTAGAGGTAAACATGTCGCATAGAAATGCATTTACCTGTAAAACAATTCCATCAAAATTCAGTCAGGAAGCTTTCACACACAGCAAAGGGTGACGCAGTTCAGAGGACTCTCTGTAACTCTAACTTTGGTTTCAAAGCGTTATCAGATTTGTCAGATGCTAACAGTATACTGGCACAGCTATTAACTTCAGGCCATAAATTAACAAAACTCGCACCTGCAGTTTGGTCCTTTGATTAGAGCACCTGTGCCTGCCAGGATGATACGACTTCCCTGGCTTTAAATTATATTTTCTATTCTACTGTGACCATTTAACATAGTGACTTCCAACTACATGTATAAAATCGTTTCTCAGCCAAATCTTCCGTGTTCAGTGGAAACAAAAATTCAGATAAAAATACCAAAGAAGATTAAGCTTTTCACCACTTCTGTAACACCTCCACTGAAATGGCGACCCATGACATGGTCCGAGTTACATACGTTTGATAACCTTAGGGGACTCTCAAGCCATCAAAATTTCATTAGCCTCACAGCAGTCCCAGTACCTTCTTAAGTTGGACTGCTGGCCTCCCTATCAATAAATAAATCAACTGTAATCCTTTTCAGTGACTAAACTCTTCTTTGAAGTTGTATCAAACGTCAGATGTTCCTTGCATAATTTTAACCGGTGCAGAATTATGTCTTTTCTAACATATTCACAGTCGTCTTAAACAAGAAAAAATAAAATAGAACTCTAACTTTAAGCTCACGGAGGATGTTTTGACATATTGTAATATTTGACATAGAATATGTCAAAACATTTTGACATTTTGCTTTTTTAAAAATTGTAAATATAAAGTTTATAAAAGAGTATACCAATCCTACTGTACTTCTGAAATAGTCACCTCTCTGGTAAAGTACAGGTATGACTTTCTAAGGAAATTGTGCTTGTGTGTGTGTGTGCATGTATATATAAATATGTATTTTCAAGATCATTAGCCTAGGGTTTTACAAAAGGCTCAAGAGAATCTGTGCCGGCACAGACCTTTCAAAAGGAAAATCAACAGGACTGTTCAACAATTTATTCTAGATTGCTTTGCAGCTGAAATATCAAGAGTCATCCAACAGAAACTCCACTACCCAAAAGGAGGTAGGCAAGTATTCCCATCCTCCTCTTTCAAAATGTGCCTCCGACCCAAAACAAGTTTTCCAAGCATGAGACAAGACACCTGCGAACACTGAGAGCAGTCTCCTCAGGTACCACGCAGCATTAAGTCCAACACAAAAAGGAGGATCCCGTCTGAGCGAGCCGTCTTGCACAGGCATCTTCATTTAGAACCAGCCACCAGAGGAAAGACAACAATGAATAATACCAACATACGGCTTTGATTTTGTCTTCTCCAACTGAAGTTAAGATAATAAATAGGTAGGACTAAACATTATGGCTTGTAGTTTAAAATAAAAGTGCATTTTTTTAAAAAATAAGATTACCATACATACAGACCTACATCGCTGTTTCCCACAATGTGTTACAGCTATTGCCAGCGGATAGAAATAAAATTGCTCTGACTTTTGTACAGCTGAGCAGACAGGTTTAACAAATTCATAAAATGACATGTGGACATGCAGGCAATAGCCATCACTAATTTTCATTTTTAATCATTTCTCTTTATTCCTCTTTCGAATTTGTCATATAGAAAGTCATGAAGTTAATAGAACAATCATTTTAATTCTAGTAAAGCTGGAAATCTTCTGCAAATAAAAAGAAGTTAAAGATAAAATGTTTTCTAAGATTTGTGCATTTAGCATTTAACACCACATTAGGTTCTGTTCATAACCTCAAGTGGAGGTGAAAAAATTTTGAAAAGCTTTAAAAATGAATCATTCAATTGTATTAACCTCTTTTCATCTAAACACTAAACCTTGATACACAATGGTCATACCCCACATCCTACAAAGCTGCTGTTTAGATTTTTTTGCAGATTTTAATTGCACAGTAATCCAGTCCCCCAGGCACATCAAAGGCCACACGTCCCTCTTCACCACAGTTCCGATTGCTCTCATCAGCTAGGAAGTTTAAAGCACAAATTCATTTGCCAATCACATGAGCCCTGTTAATAAGCTATTCTTTGCGTTCATTCATCCATTCTAAGATTCTGCAACTTCTCCGAGATGGCTTGGAGAAGAGTTTACAATGAAACCTTTGACTGCAAGCTGGCCTTGGGGATCAACTTTATCACCACTTACTTAGCTGTTCCCCAAAGGGGAACAGGTGACATGGCCTGAGATAAAACAGAGCTAATCTTTTTTTGTGATTAATCTCTTTCAAAATTACAGCTAAAACATCACACCCAAAACTCGCATCAGTTAGGACTGATACTGAAAATTGACTTTTCTGGGAAGAGGAGAAAGGAAAAAAAAAAATAGGTAAATAATTCAAGGCCATTCCTTTAATGATTTAAAATTATCGAGTGTCAACTGAAACAGCAAATAAAACATTGATTTATAGAGGGGCATATGCATAAGAACTTACCATTTTCACTGTCGGACTTGTTTTCATGTTCGGTATCAGTCAGAGTGAGGGCTGAGTTGGAACGGCTCGACAGACAGGAACTGCGCCCTGATTTGACCCCCCTGCCCCAAAGTCTCATGGCATGCTCTGGAGACATCACTCCTTCATTTTCAGTATCAGCATCTGACCCTGCACTGATAGAGTAACCTCTGTGGGGGAGCCCCATTTCCGCACAAAATGCCAGTCCTCGACGAGTTGCTGGTTCACAAACTCCTAACTGCCTTAGGGTAAAATTCTGTCCTGATTAGGGGAAAAAAAGATAACAAAAGGTGAGAATTTTTTTTATTTTTTTATTTTTTATTTTTTAAAAGACCCTAAAAGTAAAAACTTCATGTGTATCATTGTCTCAGGTATCACACAAGGCGTTTTGTCAAAACTCTGCGCGTATTACAATCAAGTGGATTCTTTTGTCTCCAGCTCTCTGTGGTGCCCCTTTTCATTCATACTACACCTTAGCACTGTTTTGTCAACTGCTTAAACACATCAAAAGTGCTCCTGGGTAGGAAAGAAACGTAACAGAACCTGCAAACTTAGAAAAGCCAATTCAGCACATGAAAGGATTAAAATTAAATGAATATTTTTTTTTTCCTTTCCTTTTTCAAAGCATGAAAGCAGTAACAAGGTATTTGTCAGGATAATCATCTTTTTTTTTTTTTTTCCTGTCCTGGTTAGAGGCCAAAGCAACGGGCTATTTTCCCCGTACAGATGTAACCTAATGAGGCAATGGAAAAACTAAATGGGAACAAAACTCGCTTGGGTCTTTATTGAATTTCTCTGCCCTAGTTTAGTACAAAAATATAAACAAACAGGAACACGGCCACACGTTACCTGCAAGGACTACAGTAAAGTTATTTTTCGTGTCTCTGTATTTTGAGAAACATGTTAGGTTTTTACTGCCGAAGCAGAGTCTGTACATTTTAACCAGACTTTTAGCCTCTGTTTTGGGGCAGAGCAAGAGACATAACGTGAATCCCAAATGATTGTATTAATAAATTAGGTGCAATAAACTCATGACACTTCGATAACTTAAAGTGTCGAAATTACGCGACACTCAAAAATGACTGCCTTTTTAATGGCCGTCTTCATCCCACTTTTACGTCCGTAGATTTAAGACATTTTATGATATAGAGACACTTGGCAAGCTCATTTGCGTGCCTATACCCATAATGCTTTTCCACCCTAGCCCACAGTTATTTCATAGCTTTGGGAACAAATTAGAACACACATTCAATTTTTGAATCTGACAGGCATCCTAATTTCTCCAAAATTAGCCATTTAACATAAAAATACATAATACAACAAGAACAGGATCCTATCAATCAGAAAGTAATAGAATTGCAGACATGTGAGTACAGAAGTTTAAATAAATCCTGAAATATTAGGAGTTAATGCCCTGGCCATTGACTTGCTTTAAGCGAGCCAGTCAATTATTTTATTGCTGCGGTCATAGGATGTTGTCGCTATAAGTTTCTTTGCAGTGAGAACCATAAATGAATTCTGGCAATGACTTTAATAAATAATGAAAATCAGCTACTACAATTAGGTGCAAATCAAACTGTATTTATTATGCAGGTGTGAATAAATATTTGAACGAAAACACAGCTGGGGAGGTAAATATAAAAGGAGTAAGCATTTCTATGACTATGTCTGAACAGCGTGAAGGGTACGAGCACAGAGGATTGCCATGCACACTGATAGTATCGTGTCATTTTTTAAAGCTGTCATGCCATGTGAATTTTCAGGTTTTGTGAGAGTTGAAACTAATGAGAGAAGCAAACAGGCCAAACAAACCACCCAGTGGTAATAGGATCAGAGCTGAAAGTAGTAAAGTCTCTAAAATGTTTATTATTTTGCATTTTGGTAACTACATGCTAAGGGTGACTCTCTAGAACACTGGTTTTATGTGTCTGGTACATTATTACGTGAATCTACGGTTGCCTAAAGTCAGAAACAAATATAGGGGAAGCCCATGTGCACGTGTGTATGTATAGGGGTGTACCTACACACACATGAAGCGGCTAAGGTGTATAAACCACTGCACAAGAGCATCTTATTGGTTCTAAGAACAGGGTTTTGGGAAGCAAAATGGAAAGGGAAGAGGTATTTTTGACCGAAGACAAAGTTACTTGAGCCAGTAACAAAACTGCCGTTGACTTCAATGCTACAAGGTGTTATGGCTCTGGTCCCCGTAACCTCATGGTGCTGGGATGCAGAAGCGAGGAAGGATGCGGAGAGACTCAGACACTGTCTCCTCAGCCCCAGTGAGACCCGCTGCAGCGGGCGAGCTTCGCAACCTGCAGCTCCTGGGCCAGCCCGTACCATGCAGCCCCGCGCTCCCGTGCTGCGAGAAGCACCTCTTTGCACTCAGAGAATCAGCTGGGGAGACATCTATGCAGACACATCAATTTGAAGAAACTATTCTCCCCATCCCCTTTTTCTTCCTCTTAAGCAAGCTATTATTTTTAAGAGAAACTACATCAGGCATTACACAATACCACCCTCCGCTACTGCTGTCTAGGAGACTGGGTCTCAGACATAATATACCACCTACCACCTATTCATGGATTTTATTTTTTACTTTAAGTTTACAACTGCCTACCTCCATGTAAAATATTATTTTATTCTCCCCCCCCAGCTTATGAAAACCAAAATGGCATGTCACAGGGCCAAAAGAGAAAAGGGGAGCAGGTTTGTATCTTGCTCTCTCATCACATTCAATATATTAGAGATTTTCACTACACTAAGAAGTTTTACAGCATAGCCCAGAAATGTTGTAACCGCTTTAGAAACATCAGGCGAAATCGTCTTCTGAATTAAAGCTTTCCTAAGAGCTTCACTAAGAGGATTGTGCTCCGTGGAAGTTGCCGACACAAATGAAAAAAACCAAAAAAAAACGAAAAAAACCAAACAAACAAAAACCCAAACCAAAAAGTTGACATGGAAAAAATATGTATTCATGTAGGAATTTATATCCCAAAGGAAATCATACACACGTGATACAAAAATTTTACATCATCTTAAGATTCCTGAACAATGAAAACTGGAAGTCTTCCAGGGGAAGCCGAACGCATCTGGGATACAGACTTAGTGGGCAGAAGAATGGTTGGGGGCTTTTACCTGATAGTGAACAATACCATGAAATAAAAATAAAAATTGAAGAGGAGGTTGTATGAGCTCAGTGGAGGAAAAAAAAAAAAGAAAAAAAAAAGAGTACAGAGAGAGGATGTTCTCCTTCTTGTGTTCTTAAGAGTTTCTAATTAACCTTTCCAGAATGACTTCAATGTGAGGGATTTAATCGTTGGTTTCTTACACTATACACACATTTGCAATTTCTCCCACTGACAATAAGTGCCTCAACAGTTCATAAAGACTTAAAAACAACTTGGCAATTGTAATGAACTAATTCCTGAGAAGAAAATGTAGATACAGAATAAGCAGATAGGCATAATGCTTTGTGGTTTTTTTCCTTTCCTTTAAAAAAGTATGAATAGAAATAGAAAATAGAAAAAAAAAAGGAGAGACTTTTCAAGGAGACTTGTTTTGGAGATACCTTTGGGGGTTTTGGACTATTTGGGATGATGTATCATGAAGTTAGGTTTTAAAAACCCGACAATAATGCTGTTTACTACCACTCTGCCATTAGATACTGTGCTTCTCTTGGCTAGGAGTATCAACTTCTGGGGAGCGTAAGGACTGCTGACACCCACCATTTATGCCGACAACAACAAAATCAATGTAATAACTCTAAAATAACTTTCAGGAGCTTGTGCAGCAATCACTGTTAAAAACACAGCGTTTGCCGTCGGTAATCATACACATCTACCCGTTTGTTTTGTTGCAACCACTTTCTGTGTAAGAAATGATTCACAGATGATTAGTGTACCTCCTTAACTACTTGAGTTAAACACATACAAAGAAGCATATCAACATAATTTTAATACGTATATGTTAATATATATATAAAATTAATTGTTTTTTAAAGAAACTGTGTGTGTATGTGTGTATATATTTCTCTGCCAGAATCACACAGGCTACATTGTCTAGAAATGTAAATTTCTTTTTTAGTTTAATCAAATACTGCACATAAACAAGTTCGATGTATACAGAAATTATATATTATTTTAGAAAGTCAGAAGTTCACACCTGGAATTAAAAGGAAAAAAAAAACCTGCTGCACTTGTGTCACATTTGTTTCCCTGGCCTAAATTGGGGAAGTTATTCAAAGACATCCGTAATAATTTAAGCTTCGGGTTGGAAGTGTCATCTGTGGAAATGGGTTTTTGAAGAGGACTACTAAACAAAACAGCCCCATGGTTCTTCCGTTGTCAGTCCTTGCTCTAAGGTGGGCAACTATACAGAGATGCTCTCTTAAAAAACATGAAAAGGGGAAAGAAATATACAGAAGGAATGAACAAAAAGTATTCAACAGGGAATTTGTCAGCATCTCCCGACATCAGCACTGTCCTTAGTAATTCATTAACCACTGATAAGTTGACAAGTCAGGTTTCAGCAACAATAGACTATTGTGGAAAAGAGGGAAAGAAAAAAAAAATATCTGAAAAGCCTCTAAAGTATCTACCTAGTTAGCATAAAAATACACCCACGCCCCTACCTTTTAAAGCAGAGGAATTATAGTTTGAGTGCCTTTGCTGACTTTGGTTTTGTTGTAACAGGATAGACACAGTGCCAAAAGGGCAGAGGTCCCAGACCCATCCAAATCCACACCCAAAATTCCATTTAGTTCGGTTCTTGCTTATGTTTCTGATGAAGCTTCATGCCACGTCTGCTGCATCCTTCAGTACTTGTCAGTTCCTCTTCTAATCTAGTCTTCCTTTGTATCTTGCCTCCTTCAATCTGCCTAGAACACCTTTGTGCCATTCAAAGATCAAGCCCGTTTTCCCTATAATCACTCTGTGATAACGCGCAACAAAAATACTTACACTAAACTAAGAAAAACTGTGAAACAAGTTTTTCTTATAGCTGTGAAAGCTATACACGTGAAAAATTATGATCACGGTCCTTAGGAGAACCAATCTTCTCCCTTACATTTCCTCGATGCCCTACTTAATCCTGATTTTTTTTTTTTTAAATTAAAAGAAGTCTCATTTATTTAGAAAGCAAATGAGGAAAAATATTTCTCTTAGGTTTTTATCTTCTGTCTCCAGACTACTGCAAACAAACATGTCCTCATAATAGAATGCTTGTCATAAAAGCTTATTGTATCATCAGCACCGATGTCAAAGTGTTACTGCGAGGATCATGCTGTCCTCTGCTATTTTGATATGGGAAAAGTACTTATTTCCTTTTGTGTCCACGTTTAAACACTATAAAGTGGGAGTGTTTTTTCTATTTGAAGCTCCTTACCTGGAGCTCATTCCCAGTATGTCTGTACAACCAAGAGCTCAAGACTACTGACCTGATTCAGCAGTCCCTTGCCTTCTTAACTCACACACATGACAGCTATGAAGGAATAGCTCTGTAACTGCAAATTGGCTGGCCTGTTCACTTCACTAATTCCGGAAAAATACGGAGTTCAATTATGTGCTAGTCAAAGGTGGAAAAAGGAACTTCTTTGTGTATAACACTAGGCAGAAAAACTGTCCCTTCTCTTCTCCAGGTACGAGCTAGTCACTACAGCACCACTGAGAGCACAGGGTAGATGTCACCTTCCTAAATGATCAAAGCAGAGCTGGACTGGTTTAACAAGAATTCCATGCAATCCTGTGCGATCTACTTTCAAGTGTCAATTCTATCTGGTTTCTCAAGGAAAAACACATAACTTCTTTGTAAATAAAATAATATTTTTTTTTCTATTTACTAGGGCAAACGTGGTATGGTACACTTACAAAGGTGGTCCTTTGTAAGGAAAGACCTTGAGAGGAAGGACATAAGATCAGAAGTAAATGTACAGTAGAATAACAAATTTGCTGGAAATAAAAAGGACAAAGATTTTAAAAAAGAAAATAGCAAAACAGAGCCCTTGGATGCTCTATAAAACTCTGATAAAGAAGTGTACAAATGCTGTCTACAGAAGGCAGAATGTTAGGTGGATAGAATACAATTACACTGAAGAGAGAATGAGTAATAGATGTGATACCATCCATTCTGTCAGACAAACTTCACAATATATTTACTAAAAAGGAGTTTTCAAAGCTGTACTTGCAGAGTTCTGTTTTCTAGGACGCAAGAAAGCGCAGTGAAGACTGACAAGTAATGAGCTTTGCCTGTGTTAACATTTTTTTCTTTACGATTTGGCAGAGCATTTTGTTGTTATTACTTCAGCCTGATTTTCTCTTTTGTTTTTGTGAAAATTATCTGTGAAATTTAAACCATCCTAATCCACTGTATCACATTTTCCTCCTGTTTTTAATTCCTATGTTTTTCTCTTCACTCATCACAACCTTCATCCTTGTCACCTCTTAATCTCTCTTTCTTGACCTTTCCGCTCTATTCACTTTTCCATCTTAAACTCCTTTTCTTGTCATTATCTGATTTAGAGTGGAGCTGTTACATTGGTATGACAGACAGTTGCTTCTCCAATATAACCAGTAAACTACATAATAACAAAGAGCATTAAATTGTATTAAATCTTAGCAACCGTGCACATAATTTTCAAGGGCTAGTTATTCTGAACCACACAGTTCTCCCGTTCCTTATGGGTTTTCAAAAGCGTATGGGGAGCTAAATCATGGTCTCAGTGACTCCTGAAAAAGTTAATGCCAGATACTGAGAGTTCTCTGAGCTGCACTTACTATGCCACTCTTGGTAGAAAAGCTTTATGTAAGACTCAAAACCTGAGTCAATTACAGAAAAAAAAGAAAAAACAAACACCACCATCCCACACTTATTTTTTTGTGGGAAATAAAGTATTTCAAATCCGATATTTAAACCAGCCATGTATTTTTACTAGCGTTAAACTACAGAATCACAAGGAGACATTGATTGAAATGCTAGCCTGGGAACGTTTTTATTTTTTTAAGAAACAGAGCAGAATCAATGCGAAAGAAACACAATGTCTTCCTGCCACTGGTTTTCCAAATTACGGTTCAAACATACAGACTCTTCTGTGCTGTATGGCAGACTCGTAATTTTATTCCCTGTTAGGCTTGAGGGTGGCAAGGGATCCTTTGTACTAATCCACAGACTAGAACGTAAGAAGCACTTCTTAATCCAGTATAAGGATAAAGGACTGTTCATCAAGCCCTTCTGAAGTTACCACAGAGTAAGATTAAAGTCAGCTGAAGATAATTTCACAATTGCACAATTCAAAGCTTCAAGCTACAGCATCAGCAATGGTGTTCCAGTAAATGAATTAATAATTTAAGCATTATGGTTCCAAATTTGGGGATTTCATATAAAAATTGGGTTTTATGACTATGATTACAAAATATACAAACTAAATTAAGAGAAGCTAACACAGCTGTCCAGATCATGGGCTGCAAGGCGGGGAGAAGGATTCTAGGGATTTAAAAAAGAAATACAACTCCACAAGCAGCAAGAAACACAAAGTCTTGATCATGATCGGAAAGACAGTATAGACATTTTAGGCCTCTATCTTAATCTTTGGGTCCTGGGACCAAATCATCAACACCTCAGCATCCATTTATTACAAAAGATGAATAAAGCCTAAATTTGATAGATGCGAAGAAAATATGACCCAAGGGTAAGTAATGTGGAGATGATGGATATCCAGCCTGCAAAGAGCCTACAACCACAGATCTGACAGGTATGAACTGCCACATTAAGGTCCGCACGATGCTAATGACATGACATACGGCTTGAAATGGGGAAAAAAGGTGAGGAGAAAAGAGGCAGCATGAAAAGCAGCATGCAAAATGGAGCCCAGGCTCACTGCTATTCCTCCATAGGGGGGGGAGAGAAAACTCTACCATTATTTCTGCCTTTCCACAAGGGCAAGGCACGTCTGCCACCACAAGTGAGCAGAGATCTCACAGCATGGTAGAAAACTTGTTTAGTTTAACAGGCTCTGAACTGGGACAAAGACAAAACCCAACACACCTATTTAGAGTAGCCCCATACATTTCTATTCGTAGGATTTCATAAACAAGCATCCCACGTGCTCTGCAATGCATGGACAGAATGAGACAACTCAAACCATCGCCGTAGGTAAGTGCAAGAAAGATCAGCGAGTACAGACCCCAAGGACTTCTGCAGAAATGAAAACCTCTTTTACTGCCTCTCTCGCTCACGCTGCTGACAGACTCCCCCAAAAGGGTTTCCATTCTGTAGACCCCCATAATAAATGTAGTGTAGTATTGTCTTAATTTAGATTTTCTAGCAAAATGTCTATTATGCTGACGACAAGGAAGGATTTATGACTCAGACATATTTATGGCACTGCAAAACAAAAAAGTAGAAACACAAGATTTGGGGCAAACATGTTCCCGTGGCTCTGCCATTTCCTCTTCCAGCTTCAATAAGATCAGTAACGCTACGTACTGGCTCTCAAGCCAGTAAGTTGTGACATTTTGCAAACTAATTTCAGAAAGTATCAAGGAACTTTCTGAGGAATTGTTCCTATTTTACACCTCTGCTTCGCTTCCCACATTTATTTGTCAGTGATGGAATAAGGGATCACTCACAGCTTGGCCTACAGCCCCAAGCAGTAAACCAACAGATGGGACAGATGGGACTCTTCAGCCTCTTCCATCCCTCCCCTCACCCCATCTCTAACTGCACACTTTTCTAGCTTCGTTATCTCCAAAGACATTAACACGCCAAAGTCATCTTTCACGGCCATGCACGTGATCTATTTATCTCCCCAGTCCTCAATTTAGTTTGTATTATGAACAGGAGTGGCACGTACATCTCAGTATATGAGCTACAGAAAGATGTAAAAGCAATTACTGACCCTCTACAGTATCTTCCTTTCCATGAGGCTGAAAGTCCTTGTGAAGGCCCCTTGCTCACCTTATAAATCCTTAATCATTATGATCAAGAACTTAATTCTCTTATTTTGCAACTGGACTAGTCAAAGACAAGTTTTTTTACTCTGTGGACCAAGGCTGCGTAGAAATGCCTGATCAAGCAGTCTACTGCCAATAACCAAGGTTGATTTTTCCCTGGAGAATCACAATTGCCCTTTGTCTCCAGATCCGTAGCTCATCTACAGACCATGACCCACAAGGGGCCAATTTCAACTGGATGAATACCTTAGAGCAAGTGTGCGTATCACTGAGCGTGAGCTAAATATACTTCTAATCAAATAAAAGTGAAACGTTTTTCTTGGTACCACTCTGTAGCTAATAGAATAACTTTAAAAGTCAACAGATCCTTATCACCTGGAACCTGAAAACCAATTAACTTCTCATTGTTGCTTTAAGAAGTAACTAGTATAGCAATGAAAGATGATAATATTACTTAGCACTTACAGCGCTTTTCATCTTCAAAGCATTTTGCAAACATAAACTAATTAATCTTCCCAACACGCCTGTGAGGTGGGTAAGTGTTATTATTCCCGTATTAGAGAGGGGGAAAAAAAACCAAAACACCTCTGGCAGAAGGTTATGTGCTTAGCTCAAAGCCACAAAATTATTAAGAACATACTGGCACCGTATGCTGCTTACAGAAGTTACCCACTCAAATCGGGCAGGTACTGCGGGTGGCTGTGTTTCAGCATAACAAAAAAGCATCTGTCACGATGACAATCAGGACACATCTTGCACTGCAGCCGGGAACTTAAAACACTAATTCTAATATCTGCCCCAGATTTTGAGGGACAGCGCTTGCCATGTCACTGAACGGTGATTAATTTGCTCATCGGGAGATCACGCAGTCCCTTACATATTATTTCATACCTTCTTGTAAATAATCTGCAAAGCAGGCTGATTCAGTTCTATTGAGAATCACTTACCTTCTCAATAGTCAAAATCTACTTATCAATAAGGCAAAGGTAGTGCAAGGTCAAAAATGCTCTTACATATCTACCCTTCCACTGCTTCAGATAGGTGAGTTTAAGGTACTCAAGCTTTAGGTTTAGAACCATGACCATTTAAATCCTTTAATCCTACAGTTGACATTTATGGAGACGAAAAAGATTAAACATTTTGCTATCCAAATAACTCGTTTTAAGCAGCTAGTATTTAAAACAATAGACTTTGGAGACATACTACAGTAGGACAGAAGCTGCAATTAACGTTTCAGGTTTCTGAAATCTTAAGAATGTATCCCTGACAGCGGAAAATAATAAATAATAAAATAAAATTGTCAAAGCATACATATCACTGTTTCAGGACCCTCTTTCACTGAATGGTGAGATTTTTCTAGCGTCTAAATCTAATTGTCACGTGAGTGGGAGCTGAACGACAGCTATGGTACATCCGCACACTGTAATGTACTGTACACAGCTTCGCTTTTCAGCAATCTGCTAGCAGCGACCCAGCATATTGTGAAGGAAAGAAGTTCTTTTTCTTGGCTTTTTTGGTAAGTTCAGCCCCTCTTTTTGCAGCTCCAAGGAGTTATTAGGGCATTTAATCTAATTTAGGCACATAAGTATTCTGGAAGAGTAAAGGCACAAAACCACACATACAAGTACTTTCTCTGGCAAAACTGCAGGGGTAGCATGAGAATAAATTGATGTTGAGGTTTGTCTGACAATGAATTGTTCTGATTGATAAACACAGTGGACTCATTCTCACTGCCAGCTAGAAAGACCAAATAACTTTACCTGCAGGCTAAAACCATAGTTGACTCAAGCTTTCAAAAAGTAAAAAATTTAACAAAACCTGCACTACCTCATTGAGTTTTCTATTAGCAAAAGGTGTCCTGCAGCTCAGCTTTTCAGTTCGCACCAGCTCACAAACAGTGCTGCGATTATTTTGTATGAAAACATGACCACGTGCAGATCCTGCCACCTGCGCTCATAGGTCAGCCTCCTGCTCCCGTGCAAAAACTCACTGACACCGTATGCGGACCCCTCTATAGAATCACTATACTGTCCTGCAACAACAAGGTTCTCCGAAATGGAACAATGACTACTTAAGAGGTCTCGCATATTGCTCTCTTCCCTTTAACACGTATCTGATGGAAAATGAGATACAGTTTTTGCCTGCCTGTATTTTTCTTACTAAATAAGAAGTTTTTCAGTTCTTGTGAGTCCAGGTTTGATTCATGATCTCCTTCAAATTATTTTCATATTGCTGTATTGCTACTTCCAATTATTTTTTTTCCAAGTGTAATTTTAAAAATACTACATTCTATATTTCTACAATCCTTCCCTCCCACTCCATACTCATGTCACATTTTCAGATATTTTTCCATTGGAGACTGCTCTGTACCTTGTATCACTTCACACAGCAGTTTAATTTCGTAAACACAGGAATTTCTCTCTGTACAACAGAGAAATTCAACTTCATACAGTCAGCTTTAATCCTGAATTCAGCAAGATACTTGGGCATACTCCAAAATACAAGCATTTAGGTTGCTGAATTCAATTAGAGAAGTTGTACATGCAAATCAGGCTGCTCATTAGAGTCGGATACTTCAAAGCATAAGGAAATAGGTGTCGTCTTCCTCCCTAGCACATAAACAGCAAATAGTCATGATCACACCTTGGAAGTAAATAGTCTTTCACGGTGCTTCATCCATTGTCAAGGATGAGATTAGGTAACTTCTCAAACACGAAATATAAAATTGAGCATCTAGTTTAAAAATGCTTTTAAAGACATAAAGCTCATGGTCTTCATTTACATGGCTGGGTGCTGAGTTTAATTATTCACAGGCTTACCCATGTTTTCTGAATCTTATGTGGGGATTAACAACAAAGTGAAAATAAGTAACTAAATTAGAAGTTCCAAAAACAGTAGGCTAAACAATCCTCATCTAAAGAATTTAAAACCAAAAACCAGTTTTGCAACAGATGAAGGGAAGGAGACCACAGTAGGTCTTATCGCTCGTCGATGTTAGCTGAAGGCGTGTTACCTAGAGGGAGCTACAGTTTCCTAAAGAAGCACACCCGCTCTTCCGGTCTTGCCAACTGGCTTTCAAAATTAACAACATAATCCCAGTTAACTAATAATTTCATGTTCAAATATTTTACTAAATGTTTTAAGTGCTGGTTTTAGAATTACAATGACAAACATACGCATTTCTAGGCTCTTATTTCTATTTATGCAATTAATCTCCAGGAGCAGAAATTGAACAGATGAGGAAACGAGGAAAAAGATTCTGTAACTGGAACTGACAATCGGAGAATCACCTCTCCACAAGTAACGATCTCCTGGCATAAAGCTACCCCTGAACCGGACACACCTATCTCCCACGGCAACATCCCTTTCTGAATTCCTACCATGAGATTTTGGGAAGCAGGAAGGACAAAGATGTGTACGAGACAACTCAGGAAGAAGAGCTGGGAAAGTTCTGATCTGTTAGCAGAAAGCTTTGAAGGGCTTTACCCCAAAATATCAGACACAAAAACACACTGGCATTTTTAAACGTTTGAGAGACTCGAGAAACTCACGTAACTGTTCCAGTAGCTTTCCAGTGGATGCTGGAAATTTGATATTGTTATTTTACACAGTCTGGGCAAAAAAAGTGAAACACTGGTCGTGATTAATTTTAAAAATTAATTTTCAATTAAAGGTATTTGTTAAAGCTTGCATTTTTTGCTTTTAGATTTATTTCCTGTTGATTTAGCAGGCTTGAATGTAATTAGACTGTCAACAAAGCCACATATCTGCACTTTATTTCTAGAGAGAGGAGGGGGGGAAATAAATACAGGGAAACGTGTTTTATGTATTATTTAAAAACCTTTGGAATGACCTTGAACACCTTTTCCACAAAATGCTTCCAATGTCAGAAGCAGTAAATTCTCTCAGTCAGAGATGAATCAAAGGAACACACTATCTAAGACTGCAAAACAAGCCCTTTCTAACCTGACCCTATCAAACCTGCAGGTAGTCCCCAAAGGTGCTAAACCAGCACACATCAGAGGAAGCCAATAAGCCATACAAAAGGAATTGAAAGGACAACGAGGAAAATCAAACAGGCACAGATGACAGCGCTGAGACCACTGAAAGGTGAAGACGACACTATGCATCCCAGACTGCCATTTTAAACCCATAGATATGTAATTTATTGCATAATGGGCAATGAGTATTAGCTAAATATTATGTACTTTTCTGTAGAAAATGAAGAGGGGAAAAAAAAAACCCCAAGCCCCAGTGCACCATCATATGCGACATGCCAGACTACATAGCTTCTTCCATTTCATTATTGCTATTTAAAAAGACTAGTACTATAGTCAAGCAATAGTTTATCAATCCATTAAATAAATGGAGCCTATTTTGATATCATTTTGTCACTAGTAGTAAGAAAGTGTCTACAGTAGAGGTCTTTGAAAACTTCCTCATGATTTTACCACATTAAAGTAGTCAGATCAAGGTGAATAATGGCTTAAAAACTAGAAAGTAGTGATGACCTGAAGTTTCAACGCATCACAGAAACCAAAAACACACAGCAGAAAGCAGACTGACTGCAGTACCAGCAAGCCTCTGTTGCATGAGCCTAAGAGAAATATTTTTATTTCCCTTGCAAACATTTGAAGGCAAAAAAGCCAACACCATCTGCCCAGCTCTAATTCTAATGTAAAGTTATTCTACTTGGAACAAACTAAAACCACCAATGGGGAAAATATTTTTAAACATTTATAAAGTTAAAACTAAGGACTTTCAGGATGAAGCTTTCTTTTTCTACCCCTAAATCTATTCTTCTTTCTTCATAAAAGCTCTATGCAGAAGACTGAGGCATAGGTTCAGTCAGCTCTTGGCCTAGCTTTATCCTTTTAAGATGTATGGAGTACTGCAGACCAGTTATTTCATAAGGCTTTTTTTCCTCCTTTTATTAAGTAGTTTAGTTGTGGAAATAGAGAAATGCCAATTCCAGGGACTACAAAGTTGAATCCAAGGGTGACGCTTAAGTGCTTAACCCTAACTGGAGCCAAGTACAATTTCCCAGAATCGCTGAGGTCCAAAGGAACCTCTCGAGATCATAGTCCAAACCCTCTGCTAAAGTACGGTCAGCTACAGCAGCTTGCCCTGGACCATATCCTGGCAGGCTTTGAGCATCTCCAAAGATATTCAGATCTCTCATGTCTCTCCATCCCTGGACTCAGAAATTGAACAGTGAGCTCTAGCAATCTGTTAGCACCTGGTTAGGTATCAAAGATATCCACTAAAAAAATGTCCCCCAACAAACCCAAACGTACAGTGGTCTGTTACTGCCCTTGAGAGCTAAAAGATAAAGGCACTGAGCTAATGCATTATTCGTATGCTCATCCACACACACACACAGTTTCCCCAAACCTGTTCACAGGGCTTAGCCTTCTTGGAACAGTTGCGTTTGGTCTTTTTGGTTCATTTCGAAGCTATTGACGTTTTAGGTATATTGGAGTGGGAAACTTTTGGGCAATCTGTTAATGAGTTGAATTTATGCTGGGGGTCCAGTTTTTAAACTGTAAGGCCTGAATACTTCACATTTGAGTCTGCAATGTTGTCACTGACCCGTTGCCCAGCACGGGCCATTTACTTAACTTTCCTGTGAATCGTATATTATTTATTTCAAAGATGGTACGTAATGCTTCTCCATCTTTGTAAAGCATTTAGGGAGATACGAGTGAAGTGTACTATGTGTGCAGAACGTTACTCAAACTCATGAAACTGGTATAATAACATATTCCTCGTGCAGCAAGAATGTCTTGTTTACTTGGTACTAATGAATTATACACTCTGAATTAAAACATCTTGCCTACCTTGTCTGGTATACTCATCTGCTTCTCTGTGGACCAAGTCTTTTACCCGGTTTCCATACAGCAACCTAGAGGAATCATGATCAAAAGCTTTCAAGGTTTCACTGGAGCTGTAAGACTTCTGTGTAGGCACTCTGCACTCCTCATTTTCTGCAGAAGAATTTGTATAGCGCCGTTCCTTGTCCCGTCTGCTCTTTGTCAGGGAGCAATAAGGCCTACGTTCCTTCACATCCATACTTCATTCCTTCTCTGCGCACATCAGTCCAGCTTATTTGGAAGTCTTCTCTACATTCAGCTTACATTCACCTATAACAAAATTAGAAAGACAACCGCTGATGTGTTACAATGTTCTCCAATTGCTGTGATTGCTTCCTAACCGTCTGGAAGAGAAAGACAGATCTGATCAGCCACGGGTGAGATGCACTTCTGTAACGTTTGCAAGACTTCCCAGTGTTTCATGCATGAGCTACCCTGATCAAAAAAATTAGCAAAGGAATTCTTGTGAACAACAACACAATACTTCTCATTTTTATACAACAGATTAGAAGATCAAAAGCATACTGAGAACTGGGCGTAAAAAATCATAGCTTTTTCAGCTTTAAGAACACATTACTCGCCTACAGTCTACCTGTAGGTAAGTTGTTTTCTCTTTTTCTGAGAGGGATGCCTTGCTTTAATGACTAGTCTGATTTCCTCCTGCTTGTCAGAAACTTCTGTTTTTAATGCCGGTTTTTTGTATACAGACTTGTAAAACTTTTTATTGTCATTTCTATTCTGAGAAAATTATTCTCATCAAGAACATATAGACAGAATTGCACTGCAAGCTACTAAAACATTATAGGTGATATGCAGGAAGACTTCTACAAGGCAGTTTATTTCTATTACTATTTATTTTTCTTCACTGTTCCGTTCCACTTAATATTCAAGGCTTCTCAGTTTCACCTCTTGGGTCCTGCACACTCACCCAAAATATCTTCATTTCTGACAGAGTAAGAAATAGTTTGGAAATTTTGGTTTTGGTTTTTAAAGAAAAGTGCTAAAATAAAGAATATAGTTTTTATCTTTAAACAGCTGACAAAACATGTAAATGAAGAACAGCTCAGATGATTTTAATACTCTACAACGGCACCCATTAACTGAGCCCCTGATATTTCTTGTTTAACACCTTAGATATCAGGGTTCTCTCCTTTGTCTCAAGAAGAACTTTCTCCTGGGTGCTTCCCTCAATTTAAAGTACTGAAATACCACAGCTTATTATTTTATGAAGTATTATCAGTCAAGTGCTTTGTGATGTAGAATTCAAATGACAGTCGTCATGGTTTAACCCCAGCCAGCAGATAGGACCACGCAGCTGCTCACTCACTCCCCCTACTTCGGGATGGGGGAGAGAATTGGAAGAGTAAAAGTGAGAAAACCAGTGGGATGAGATAAAGACAGTTTAATGGGTAGAACAAAAGCCATGCACGCAAGCAAAGCAAAGCAAGGAATTCATTCCCTGCTCCCCATGGAAGGCAGGTGCTCAGCCATCTCCAGGAAAGCCGGGCTCCATCATACCTAATGGTGACTTGGGAAGACAAATGCCATCACTCCCAGCGTCCCCCCCTTCCTTCTTCTTCCCCAGCTTTATACACTGAGCATGACGTCCCATGGCATGGAATATCCCTGTGGTCAGTTGGGGTCAGCTGTCCCGGCTGTGTCCCCTCCCGACTTCTTGTGCCCCCCCAGCCTGGTCCTGGTGGGGTGGGGTGAGGAGCAGAAAAGGCCTTGAAAGCTCAGCAACACCCCAAATGACCAGTGCCGTACCACACTATTCCCATCCCAAATCCAAAACACAGCACCGCACCAGCTGCTAGTAAAAAAAAGTTAACTACATCCCAGCTGAAACCATGACAACAGTTTACAGCACATATCACAAAGCAACAGCCAGCTCCATTTGCACTCTGTTCAGCAAAACCAAGGTTGCTTTAGAACTCTTCAACTATTTCATTTTAAACATTTAATATCAACCAAACTAATTAGTTGTCACTCCTTGAAAAGATTTTTAGAGAGTATTTAATTTACTGCAGAACCGTAATTCAAGTTTGTGAATGGCAGCCAGTCTTTTATCATTCTGTTTTGAAATTCTCTGAAAAGCTCTTGCGTTTCTTGACCTGCGTGAATCTCAATTTAGACTAAAAGACAAAGCTACAAAGCCTTCCATTAAAGCAAACTCTCTTCTATATTTATTACATTTTTCAAATGTTAAGTGGTTAGAAAGAAACTGAAATATTTGTACATGATCAGAAAAAGCAAATTTTTATAAGAGTAGTTTATTAAATTTATGGCTATTTAGATGTCTGCGTGCCCATGTAGCACATCTTTTTAATTTATATGAAACACTCAGATTTTAAAATATTTGATTGATTAATGAATGAAAGTTCTTTCCATGTAAAAACATTTTTTTTAGACATTTTGTAAACTTGTTTGATTAACACTAAACTGAACTGTGATTTTAAAAATCATTATTAACAGGTACACACAGGTATTCTTTTGCGGTGTAAAGACTTCACATGGAAGCACATCTCCCCTTTCATGTAAGCATTTAAAGACTTTAAAAAGCCACTAATTCCTAATGTCTCTAAATTGTGCCATGGGAAAACTGACATACACTATTCATCATCACAGATGAAATAAATTTTGATTTTTTTTCACGTTTCCAAGCTCCTTTATTATGTCAAAAAAAAAAAAAAACAACCAACCCAAAACAGCCAACCAAACCCTTCTTTGCACAATACGTTGTTACTATACCGAGCTAAAATCCTCAAAGATTTAATCTGCGCTGTAGCATGAGGAAGTACTGATCTGCTTCCCACAGAAGTCAATGAATTCAATATAACTTCAAAAGGCAGTTTTCTGGGTTATCTATTGCCTCTCCAGGCAAAGAATGAAAAGGTTAAAAAAATACAAGCTGTTTAATGGCATCTCATTATGGAGACATTTTAACAGTGGTTACACTGTCACAATAATGAAGACCAGTGGATTTTTTTTGTGGGCATTAAAAAAAAAAAAAATCCTTCAAGATTTAAGAACCTGATCTTTTTGAACCTGACATTATACAAAACACCGGTCTACCTTCAGTAAAATTCAAAAATAATTAGTATATCTACACAAGTTTTAGGAAACACTTAGCATCCTCAGGCTCATGCCCTTGAAATTATTTCATCAGAGAATGAACACACATATCTGAAAGGAGGAGACAAGAATAAAAGCTATTTAAAGATCTGTCTACAAATAAACATTCTCTACCATGATCAGAACGCAAAGAGAAAGAGAGAACACAAACGTATTTGCAGAATACAGAAAGAGATATCAGTGTTAACGTTTAAGCAGTAAGCCAGCAATGAGCAGTCAAACAAAGGAAGACTTGGAGATGGCTTTAAAAGAGCTGAACCGTAAGTCTTATTTCTGCGGTGGGATGTTTTACAGTCTCAGGACTGTGCAGGACTGACTGGTCCCCTCATAAATTCCGCCCCCTCCCCCTCTTAAAAAACACCTCTCACCCCTAATTTTAGAGAAACCTTTTCAGTTATTGAGAAAAGCATTTTAAGAAAAAACCCAAACTGTCAGTTACTGCATCTGCTCAGGTCCTTTCTTATAAAGATCACTGTAGTTAAAATATTAACAAGTGTTCCCACTCAAGTCTTCAGATTTAAATGAACCACTGTTGCACAAATTTGAACATATCTCATTTTTCTTCTCCTCTGTTTCCTGTAGCATAAAAGCTGCATCCCAGGGGGGGTTACCCGAACGCACTGACTAGCTTTCTTTTACTATACCTTAGAAGAAGCTCAGACGAAATATTGGTAGTGAGTACAATACAAACTCAAGGGAACACAGCAACTAATTTGACGCATGAACAGTTTTTTTGACAAATCAGATTAAAATCTTAAACCAAATAAAATTAAATTTATTTTGTGACATGTTACAAAAAACACTTGCCTTCATCTGCAAGTAATTTGTGCCCATATGTCAATATTTATGGTCCATCGAATAGCTTCACTCCAATTAAATGAAAGAATTTTCATACAGCAATATTTACAAAGCTATTGAACTACTAACTCACCCACTCACAAAAGGATGTCAGAACAGCCATACTAGATACTGTTGCATGTTGTATTACAATGCTAACGTGAAATGGCTTGCATACACTGAAGAAAATCAAAAAACTTTCGCTATTGCATGCCACTACTTCAAGTTTCTGTCTAATGCTTTTCTAAGTATAAAAACTGAGGATCCTCATCTGCGTCCCCGAGCGCTGGGATTCTCCTGCGACCTTTTCAGTGATCTGCCCAATGTCACGGGCTCCTGGCTGGATTAAACAGGAGAGAGCGCGCTAATCACCAGACTGACATGTCAGCTCTTATAGACTCATGCCCAGCCCATTTGTGTACATAGCTTAGCTGATGCATCTTCCCAATATCACTCCAGACTTTAAAAACAGCTCAAAACCCTACAGAGGAGATGCCTGTTTTTAAACTAATACTTATTTCTTTTAAACTAACAGGTATTTCTTTTAACTTAATTTACACAGGAAGCAGGAGAACTAGAGAAGCATTTCTTGTACCTGCCCGGGTCTCGTTGGGACCATAGAGCTCATTCCCTTATGTGCCAGGCTACTTTGAAGACTTCCAACATCATTTAGCACAACATTTAATTACCAAGTCGGATAAGGTATGTACAAACAATAATTAGAACAAGTAAATTATCAAAATCCTTTTTTTCACTCAAAATGTTGTAGCGAGTCCAAGTGCAAACCCCAAAAGACAGCACAAGGCATAACCACACACGTGTCGAAGATGCCGCGGGAGCTTCAATGACTGAAGACTCAGACACAGACAAAGCTGACTGATGCAGAGGTAGAAGTTTTACACCATATTTAAAATTCCCCGGCACAACCTTTCAGCAGTTTCTCTTAATCACCTATTGCAACGTCAAATAAAGTCACTGTAGTGACAAGGAAAAAAACCCAGTTGCCCTTTTTTACAATAAAAAAAAGCCTCAACACTAAAGCCCTCCACCGCAATATAGGAAAAGTACAACAGACATAAAACGTAGTATATATTTTAATTGTCAAGATGTAAACGAGGCATTAGGGTTGTGCTACAGAGTGTTATCTAAAACACCCAGCTGCAACTTTAGCATGCCTGCAGGCCTTCTAAACTGTTATGGAAAATTATTGCATTTAATTCAGCAGCTTCAATTTCGAGTTCCCCAAAGGGTTACTACAGTTTGGCAAGAGGATGTCAATCCTGCCTGACGTACACAGGGCTCCCTCCCCATCTCTCACTCGGAGAACCTTCTTCCAGCATTAAAGCTGGTTCAGCGAACACCAAGGTAAATGATTAACAAGTCTAAACATACCTCAGTGTTTTATGCTCTTCGATATCTAAAAAGCTACATAGGCGCAAAGTAGTAAAAAGGGAAGAAATAAAATATGTTTGCTATCAAAATGAAGAGATAATTGTATGGAAAAGATTATGTCACTGCTAGGGTTGATTTATGAATCCACAGTCGCGTGTATTATATTCCCTTTCAATGTATATATGCATTTTAGAAATCTCAACAGCAAGAACGGAACTAGTTGTGAGAATAACACGTCATTATTTTAATATATACAGTGCTGGAATAGAAAAGGTTTCAAAAATGAGAGGATAAACTGTGTAGATTTCTCTGTTACAGAAGAACAGTAACAGAGTAAGACATACTGTTCTAAGGAAGCCAAACAAGCCCCCTCCTACTCAGCCTCACCAGGAGAAGGAAGAACAAGGAAAGCAGCACGCGGCTCAGAGCAGAGCCCTTCTTCCCGAGGCTGGCAGAACTGAGCTGGGGAAGAAACTGCAAGATTACATACCACAACCTTCCCTCCCAACACCTAAATCTAACAATTTAGGCATTCCTAAGAACACTAGTATTCCCAGCTGCATTTAAAAGCCTGCATCATTATTACTGAATTACTATCATTATTGAATAACTATTATTTTTATTACTAATTACTATTATTACAAATTAAGAATCATTGATCCTTCCACATTGATCCCTTAATACAAGCAGCGTCTGAATGCTGGCTTAGGTCGGGAACAAATTTTCCTTCATGATAAACTACTACATAAACACAGGCAGTAAAAGAATTGTAAGACTTCTGGGAGAAGAAGCAAGCTTGAACTTCTGTCTGAAATAAGAGCAGGAGATTTTATGGGCTGGAAGTCAAGATAGTGCCTGTTCTCAGCATTGACAACGGTTGCTGAAAATAGCATCTAAGTAGTGCTGCTGAATAGATACGTTAATGCAAGTGTAATTTTTTAATGTTAATCATAATTTCCCTTTAATCTGTAATTTCTTATTAATATAAATATTACATCTGTTATGATTTGCACTAGGTATAATACTTGCATGCCTTTTAACAGCAAAAGAACAAAGCAAATTTAGCTGATATATGTAACAAGTAGATTAAAAAGTCTAAGTGTGATATGCAGAAATTGAACAGAAATTAAGAAAATCTCCTGTCCACCAAAAAATACTCACAATTCACACAACTAATCACCCATAAAACCTATTACAAACAAATACTAAGAAAAACTCAAAAGGCATAAAAGAGTGATGAAATTTCCACTTCAATGGCTGATAAAGTGAGATATGTCAGAAATCAACTGAGCTGGAAAAATGACACTTTGAAGAGGTGCTTAGGATGATCTGTAGCCATGGTGTGCCATTAGTCAAACTGATGACTCTTAATACGTGGATATTTCAGGTCATCATATCTGGAAACTCACTTCTTAATATTAAAAGTCTGTCTTCCCGCACAGAGACGAGAGAGGATGTCTCCGAAGCCAGCATTCTTAAGGGGGAGTGGGAAACAAGACGGCCTGCCAGACAAGCAGTTCACAAACTAAAATTTTAAAAAAGCCTCCTGAAGTCACTAACTAATCCTACATTTTAGAATTAAATTAAAAATGAAAAAGGAGGAAAAAAAAGAAAA
The DNA here is from genome assembly GCA_013396915.1 of Stercorarius parasiticus. NCBI lineage: Eukaryota > Metazoa > Chordata > Aves > Charadriiformes > Stercorariidae > Stercorarius > Stercorarius parasiticus. The sequence continues at coordinate 72,292 of VWZL01001279.1, read as the reverse complement.
AGAAAAAGGAAGACCAGTAACAAATACCGCATATTCTTCAAGCGTATTTCTGCATCGGGGGAACAGAGCACTCATTATCTACCGTCACTACAGGATGTAATGTTAGTAAAAAGTTACTTCACATAGTCTATCTAAAAATCTCAGCTTCATTAGAGACAGAACAAACAACAAATAAATGTATTCTATGTTCATTATAAGAGTTTCTTGCAATAAGAGTCAGGAAAATGAGCAAGATAAAAAGAGTTCTGCGGGGTCCTGGTTAGTCATAGAGGTTGATGTTTGTGTAACGGTTTTGCCGCCATTACTTAAAATTGAAACCTTCGGGGCAGGGGGGAGAAGGAAAGAAGACCTCACGCCTTCCCTCGTATGGGCAGAACGAGATGGTGCGCTCTTGGTGTTGATGGGAGTGGAGGGAGTACTTTTCCGGATGGCATTTTCCTGTGAGGGTACAAAGCTCCTACAGCAGCATTTGACATGGAGCTACAGCTATTCCTGCTGGCTGGAAGCCCCGCACGCAGCAAGGCTGAAAACCTTACGAAGAGAAAACTGAAAATAGCCATAAGTTGGCTACGCAGAGATACGGCCTGGGGCTGTGCTGGCTATTAAATTGCCAAGCAGGCCCTGCAGAAAAACACAACTTGCAAGGAGGGAGGGCTACGACACTGGATAAACTGCTCTGGATAAACTGCTGTGCTTATCTCTTGCATAAACAAGAACAGCCTCTTCGGAGGAACTCAGAACGGGGTTACACTGACAATTTCTGTTCCACCTTGGGAAGAACAGTTTGCAGGAACTGTCTTGAACTCTGATCTCGAGAGGAAATGTCTGACTTTAATTTGGGGAATTTGAATAAGATGTGTTTTTTTTCTGAAGGGCCGAGAGAGCTAAGTGAGGAAGGGAACACGAAGACCAAAAAGAGCGAAATAACGTGTGCTCCTGTAAAGAGAATGACGGTGAGAATCTGTGATGAAGAGATGGAGAGGCATAGGAAGTTAGGAGAGACGAAATGCTGCAGTATAAAAAAAAAAAAAAATGAACACCAAAATGAGCTCAGGACAGAAAGTGGAGGCAGAAAAAATAATTAGTATCCAGTAAGGCAACACTGGTGACAAGTGATACAGCAAGCCTGGAGAGAGAGAAGAGTCTAAGAGGAAAAACTGAGTGGAGGAAGAGAACAGAGAAAACTTCAGAAGGGAGAAACTTGGTGCCTCATTTACTTCAGAGGAAAGTAATAAATTCTGAGAGAGACAGCACTGGGTAATTCATTATTCAGCAGCAACTAAAAAGGCCTAAATACTTTCCTCCACTCATTTAAACTTGAAATTCATCCTTTATGCCACCAGCTCCTTCCCTTCACCATCTTTTTGACATGAATTTCCCCCCCTCCCTTCTTACTCACCCCATCTCAATGGTCTCTTGATTTATGCAAGTGTAATTCCTTCTTGAACCGTACCTCCCAAGTTTACTTCTGCACCAGCTCAGAGCTCTTCTGCACAGTCCACTTTTGTTCAGCAGCAAAGCCGCAGAAATCTAGGGAATTTTAAAACTAAAACAAGTGGGGTGGAGAACCTGACACAGGAACAACATGTGAGAAGCCATGAGCATCAGCAGAGGTGCAACAGTCCCCGAGTCCCCAGGCAGAGAGCACAGCACAATGGTTTCTGCATTTCTGTTTGGAGAACAAAGCTATCAGAGTTAATTTCAAACAATTTGACAGTAGCGAGGTTTCAAAAATAATACATCTCTCAAGTCACTATAAGGGAAATGAGGTATATTACATGTGACATGCAAGAGCTGGGCATACAGTCACAGGACTGAGCTGAAAATATCACTGTGAAGGTGTCTGGAAATGAAAGGAGGACCTGAGGAAACTGCAATGAGGATGTCAGTGAGGACACGCAGGAGTGAGAAGGAAGAGCAAAGGGCAGGAGCTGAAGCTATTGCTGTGATCGCATGACACAGGATACACGCGCACCATCAGCCTCTGTTTCCATGTACAGCTCCTCATAGTCAAAGCTGAAACGCCACATAAACAGAGGACATTCACAAAACGGTTTTTCTTTTCACAAGGATCTGGCGGATAGCCAGATTCTTCAGTCCCAGTCACACTGTGATTAGGATACTGTTGCAGCCTGGAAACCTGGAGAATTATTAGTGACTAACCTCAATAGAGAGTGACTAGTAAGATGTCTAAGGCACGCTGCCAGTTTTTTTAATGCTCAGGAACTCTGTTTTGTTCAAACTTATCCCCTTGCCCCCCTGCCCTGACTTTCCTTCTCAAAACAGCAACAAATCAGAAGCACACAGACACAAACAAGCAAAGTCCCAAACACGATGAAAAATCCCCCCAGAAACATGGGGAGTGCTGTATACTCATCCTGTCACAACATTCATTTATCACTCCTAACACCGTGGAGTGAAAATTTATTAGCTAATGCCTACACAACATGCAGTAAAGCACTGTGTAACTTGATTAAGTTTACATTAGCAATCCCTACTAGCGTATTTAACTATCCCATCTATTTGGACTGTATCAGCTGTCATGTCTCCCTCTATACTCCCCAGGTTCCTGCTTCTCTCTCTGCACGAGCTGTATCCTCTTGTCACAACCTCTAATTGTCTCTTCTTCAGCACCAGCCAACATCAGCAGACAGGAAAGGCTGGAGGTTGTTTGCCCTGCTGGATCACTTCCTTGCCGTAATCCCTGTTCTACCTCTCTTTCAAACCATCCCTTTCAGACCATCACATTTTTAGCCTTACCTTAAAGGTCATACAAAAACTCTTTCTCCTGTAATCACCCCATTCGGCTCTTACCTCCCAGGTTTTGTCTCCAATTTCAACAGAACTAAGACTTTGATTAGGGCAAACAAAAGAATAATGCATTTTAAAATAAGTCCCTTTGGCTGTGTGAGACACGAGATTTCCCACAGCACTTAGCAATTTTGTTCAAAGGACCATGTTTCTCTCTGAGAGTGTCCACACAGCCTGCTCTGGCATGGCCCTAGCTGGCTACCAGCCAAAATCCTCTCTGTTTAGTTAAGGAACAAACAATTAACCTTTAATAAATGCAAAGCCTCCATCGGGAAGCTGGGGAAGTACCCAAAGAGCTCCCTCAAGCTGACCTCCTCTTTCGCTGGTGTGTTACCCGTAGGTGAGGCACCCAGCTGCGCTTCCACACGCTGCCCAATTTCTACCATGGGGTCGCAGCCGGGCTGCTGCCGGCAGAGCCCAATGCCGGCACCCGGTCCACTGCGCTCACGTCTCTGAGAGAAACCAGTCTCGACTTGTAAAGAATGCTTCATTGCCTGAAGATCCCAATTTTGCAAAGGGGAAAAAAAAAAAAAGCACAAGCTTCTACAGTTAAGTGTCGAGCAGCTTCACATTATGCTTTGGGAGGGGAGGGAAGTTGCTTCTTTAAATCCTTTCAATTCCCCACTTAAGACACACTCAGAATTTCTTAGCACAATCATTGATTAAAAGTCCTTCTAACTAAAGCAACAATTCACTTCAGCAACCGATCTCAAGGTGATCTTTAAAGGATGGGCAATTTCTCTCCTTTAAAAAAGTCTCTTAATAAAATAAGTGGAAAGTTAAACTCGAAACACATGGGCAATTAACTATAACTGAATAATGAAAATATTTAACAATTATCAACGAAATCCTTTTTGATTTAATATGAGTTTGTAGAGAAGCTCCACAGTTCAGTTAGACCAGAACTAAACTACGGGTAATTGTATTTCTTACCAAGTAAGTTTAGCAAGCACAGGTGCAAGACTGAAAGCCAGGAACGCTGCAGGCTTTGGACCATTTACAGAACAAGGAAAGCACAAGCAGAACAAGGAAGAGAATCTTTCCCGCAGTGACAGTCAAGATGCCCCAGACAAGTCCATACGTACTACCTGGGTGGATGAGCAGGCAGTTTAATTTCCATCCTGCTTCAAATATTTCTAATTCCGTTTTAATACAAAACATAGAGTGGAAGTATCGCTAATTCATTATTTGCATGGCCTTATGCCTACTACGAAACTATTTGTGATTTTCTTACTCTATAGGTAAGGACACAGACGCCATACCATTATACGCTCTTCCAAGCATTAACTTCTTCCTGAATCGTCTTGAGGTATTTTTTTGTGGGAACAGAAAGAGGGTAGGAGATGCATTCACAAGATGAAGGCAGGATCTGGAAAGTTTCCTGATGTACACAATGGAGCAGAGAGGGTCACGTCCATCCTAAAGTGAAGCACCCTGTGGCATAGTAGGACGTCCGAAAAGTTCCTTCAACTGCATTAGCTACATTCAGAAGGATTTAAACTTTTAGGAAAATTCTGATCTTTCTCTCCTACTCCTGATGGGTGAGCCAGGACTGAAGAAATGCAGGCATCAGAAAAGGGAGAAAACACCCGGTACCTGCACCTGAGCTCGGTGGCATCAAAATTTTGTCTCTGTATTTGCACAGCTGAGGAGCACGCTTAAAAACGCACAGTACTGAGAGATCCAGTCTGCACTGAAAAGTTTTGCCAACATAGTTGAATTTACTAGAAGCCATAGCTTAAGCTAGCAAAATTTAATGTGCAGATGCAGCGATGCCAGCAGAAGAGTGCACTTTTAAAACCACTGATGTAGATAAGCCCTGAGACTGGAGCCGGTCTGATGAATATCACAGGCTCTTAACGCATCCAGGTGAAAGGATGAGCACACCCAACAGGGCGAATGAAGGGGTTCGCACCGCTTGGCTATCATCATCTCCGGACATACTTATCTTCTGGGGGGGTCTCATTCAGCTGGGAACAACGAATGGGCGTCTCTACACCTCCAATTCACGCACAGACTGCTTTGTTGTGCTGCACGGAGCTGTCGGGTAGGATTAGTGATACAATTTGTGTGTGTCTAAGTTAATTGGGGTTTCCGAGAAGCAGATGTCAGAAAGAAAAATATTTAACATGGGATATACACCAGTATTTGGGGAGTTTATCTTTCATATGGGGGAACAGGAAGGATAAAGGAAACCTTAATATTCCTTTACATTAGTTAGGATCTCCATTTACCTGAATTCAAACATATGTAATATATATAAATATTTATTTGTGAGAGAATTAAGGAATTCTCACACACAGACAGCAAGTAGTGCAAACAAAAAAAAAAAAACCCCAAACAACCCCAGAAACACCAAGCACAGCTGTAATAAAGACAGACTTGCATAGAGAGTTTGAAACATAGTGATGGAGACTAGAGCAAAGCAGGTGAGAGACAGATTGGAAAGGTGAGGAGACATTTTATAGCTCTGAGGCCTGACTAGGCACAGAACCATCAGATCTTGCTTCCCTAATGCCTAAAAAGCTTAATTGAACATTACAAATATAGTGAAATGTGTATGTGTGCATATAAATACGTATACATATAAAATAAATGTTACATATATGCAAATATATAAAAAAAATAAAGAACACCCATGAAGGACATATTGTGGGGAAAGTATTATTAGAAGTCGTCTTCTTTTGAATCTAAAAATAAGAAAAACCACTACGTAGCTAACTTAAGATAAGCCAGGTTGGGAAATTTAGGTTACTAATTTGACTCCCTTACCCCTTCAGCAATTTTATATTCCAAAATACTTTAATGCTGATAATTTATCTCTTCACAATAATGGGTTCTTTATGGTAAAAGTGACCATACAAAGATAACTAGGAAGTACTGGAGGAAGGAGCAAGGCTGGAATGTTCTTAGAGCTACGTAGGTTCAGTTTTTTAAATAGTCTCTCTTCCCCCTCCCCTGGAAAAAAAAAAAGGGGGGTGGGAGGGGAATCCCCCCTATCCAAGTAGACATGGCTGAAAATTTTTAAATTTAGGTGACAAAGCAATTAGTCAGATGTGCAAAATGCCATCGTGGAGATAAATTCCAACGCTGGTTTTGAAGCTAGAAAAACATAAATCTGTAATTGCCTCCAAATTCCTTTTATCTATTTACTCAATTAAAATGAAATTTACTATGGAAACAAACCCAGCATCTCTAGCTACTAATAGCGACATATTACTAACTATGTATTGCTCTATATTGCCTTACCTGTTATCCCCACAGCGCTATGTTCCTGTGTACCTGAAGGAGAAATTAGTAGCTTTTGGCAGAAGTGCCAAATTTATCAGGAGCTGCTGCCTCAAGACAGGAAAAGTACTGTCTATCAGCAAGTCAAACACATTGCTGTGAGGCTGAATCTTCCAGCTCCTGTTTAAAGCATTTAGTTACCTTTCACAACAACATGGCAACAACAACAAAAGCACTACTGGCTGGGACGCGATTCTGGTTTAAAGGGTGCTGACTGTCCTGCAGAATTGTTAAATTAGAGATTGTGTCAGACTGATTCAGTAACAGCAACAACTTAAAGAACTAATGAAGTGGTATCTTACCTCACTGGGATGTCAGTCCTGAAAGCTTAAGCCCTCTGGTTCAGTGTGCACCACGCTCGTGGTAGGACACAACACAGTTTTCCTAGAAATCAATCTGTCAGTCTTGATTTCTGAACGCCTTATCCATAAAATCATGAAGCAGGTTGGCTTCGTCAAATGAGACTTAACTCAGATTCACAAAGTACTGTTTGCCAGAATCCCAGTGATAAAATTATAGAGCCCGTGTTTTTGTGCAACAACAGAAAAAAAAAGACTTGGGAGTCTTTTGATGGATGTCTATGTTCTACCCGCTGGCTGAAGAGGAAGCCAACAGGATTTGGCAGGTGCTTACAAGAAATTCAGTATAAAACTTATTTAAAAAGAAAATAAATCACACGGAACAGCTTTTCTTGTTTTTTGAAAAAGATGAGGGGAAATAGCGACCGTAACAGCATTCCCTTCCCTCCTCTCCCCTTTGCAGATGCCACTGGGGGTTTGAACAGCTATCCAAGAGGAACAAACCTGTCCTCCAGCGCTCCACCACCCAGCGGGCCTGAAGGAACATGGACAGGACCATCCCACGCTTCTCCTGCTGAGGCTGGGCCGTGGTGTGGCCGTAGGGGAGTCACGGAGCCAGGAGAGCAACAAAGAGGAGATGGATAGGGCTTGCAGAAAATGAGGAGACTACCTTTCCTCCTTAGTCAGCATTGGCGCAGCACAGCATTAGCTTATTACTTGTATCTACTTTGTTNTTTTTTTTGTAATAAAAAAAAAAAAAAAAAAAAAAAAAATAATCTTTTTTAGCCAGGTTTAAATAAGAAGTTTCTGACCTGCAGCTATTACTTCAGTCAGGCTGTTTGAGTGCATTTGGTAGTGTTGACCGACACGGTTCTCTCTGACAGGAAATGAGAGCCAGATGCTGATGACTTCAGAAAGCTTTAATCTAATTATATTTCTATATACGAAGCAGCCCAATAAATACGATTCTTGCCAATGCTAGTGAAAGGCCAGAGGCTTTGCGCTGACCTGGCAGCGCAGGGTCTCGGGAGCTGACTGGGGTTGTCTTGACCTGAGGTGATCGAGCCCGGCCTGTCCCTGAAAACACTATGGGGAACATCTGACATCCCGCAGGCTACAATAAAACATATAAAAACAGCCCCAGGTGGGGCCAAGACCAAAAAGGAAGCCAGCCCCACCGTGAACATTGTGCTCCCTGGGGCGGAGGGCAGGGAATGCTGGGGACCTCATGGAGACACCCCCTCCGCACACGCAGCCGCCATTTTGTTCCCCCCTCACAACCCAGCGGAACACTGAGGGTAAGCAGAACACCAAAGAGGGGTAGGCACTCCTAAGTTTTTGTTTAACAGTTCCAGATGTATTACTAAAGAAGAGGCTTTTCTACATTACTGTGGGCTATCAGACTGCTAAAACATTAACCGGACTACTAGGAAATTCTTAGTTCTTTATCTATGGCATGTGCCCTTTTATCTTGAGAAGATTTGGAGTGTATCAATAAAGCACATCTTGCCAGCCACAAGGAATAGCTTTTAAAAGCAAACAGAGAACTGTAAAAGCTTTGGAAGATTTTAAAAAACCGGGGGTCCTGAGGACTACAGATCATTAGTTCTCCTGCCACTTTCCACTGCTTTTTCCTTACTCTCTCCATGTGCAAAACCTTTGTCTTCAGGAACGTGTAGTAGAGAGTAACGAGAATAATGGGTGCTGCCACACCAGCTCTCACTGCAGCAATAGCCTCCGACTAGCGAGTGTTCGTCATAGGACACTAATGACATGCATGCTAAATCACAGCTTAATTATTGCACACTGCGTCCAAGTGCTCACTTTCCATACCCGTAATAAGCATCAATAGCNAAAAAAAAAAAGAAGGAGAAGAAACTTTGGAAAACATAGTATTAAATTTGACCTACTGAAACAAAAGAATTTTAAACATCATATCATTAACAGCTAACTACGTCAGGGAAACTATACACACCCCATATTTTAAGTAAGCAAAACTCTACACAACATCAAGAGAAGCCTTACCTTCCACCACATATCAGTTATAGCCAAAACAATCTTACTGCCTATCTTTGTTTGGAGTACCTTTCACTACTATGGGAATTGGTTTATTTGTTTAGATGGATAGGTGATTTATCTATCTAGCAATTATATTACGGGTTAAAAGATCTGCTTTATTACTATCACTGTAATTGACTCATGAAGATTACTTGCTGAAACAGCAAACCCTTTTTCACGGAGCTTCTTTGTTCCATTACTGCATAAGACCTGTGATTAATATTAACCTTTATTTCAACACAGATCCTTATGAAGGTAAAGGGAAAATAGTCTGTTTCTTGATCCTTTGGAAGAATCTGCCCTCTCTCCCACAGACCTTAAACACCCAAATTCCCAGAGACAGTTTTGTGAAATGTATCCTTTGATGAGCTTCAAGATCAGGCATTTTCACAGAAAACCCCCCCAAACTCCTGTCTCTATACTCTGCTGCTGCCACCGTCGCTAACGATTAGAAGCTTTCAGCACCGTGAATAATTCAGAATCTCATCTGTTCCTTTCAGTGTAAAGACAACGTTGAGAGAAAAAGGTCACTTTTTTCCTCCTTCCAACCACTGACTTTTCCACCCCAGCACTGGTCCGATCGCATGATACACCTAGTGTTTGACACGCATCCCCTGACAGCTTCTTAGCAGCAGTTCGTCTGTTTAGCTTAGAGTACAAAAATAATAGGAGCACAAAGGAATGACAAGTTTCAGCGGTTATACACACAGTACCAGCACTCACGTTTTGTAGTTATTTCAGATACTTGATGTACAGTAGGCCTGTGTTTAATTATAAAATAGACAGATGTCAGCATACGTATTGTAACCAGGCAATCTGGCACTGATGCACAGAAACAGTTGTACTTGAAAAACATTTATTAAAAATAAAGATGAGCAGTATAATCACCTGTTTTCCAAAGACTAACACTTGAGAATACTCCCCTTCAGGCCTTTTGAAATGACTGTAAATTCACTGCCACTTCCTCTTTAATCTTGTGATTAAAAAGTACACCGGAAGGCTGTCAATATATACACATACAGGTTTATTTGAAATAATAACGTGATAAAATTATAGAGCCTGCGTTTTTGTGCAACAACAGAAAATATACAGGTTTATTTGAAAATGCTATCTGTCAGAGCAAGACAGATTTATGCAATATAGTATTTAAGGGATTAATTGCTGTTTACTTGAATCTTCTCCTCCCTTCACTGAAATTATAACCTTTTTTTAGGCCAAGAAAGCTTGTTTTAAATACATATGCAAAGCATCCGTATTATAGTGAACGCTTCATTTTCCAAATTTTAATTTGAAATTTCATTGAACTCTAGCACACACCCAATTGAAGGCTGCTGAACTGAACCACGAGTTTGTGTCTAACCATGAAGAAAGCTAGAGTATTCTTTGATACTAAAAAAAAAAAAATCTGCCAGTTAATACAGCAGAGCATAGCATCTAAGGATTCCTATCCATCTATTTCATTCTTTTCTTCCTCTGGCTGAAATCGACTTGATGGTCAAGGAAGATGACCACCTAAGGGAGAATGAAAGATTACGATGCTTCCCCTCTCAAATAAAAAAAACATTAAAAAACCAAACCCCAAAACCTCTCCGCAGGGAACAAACCACCCCCCTCCCCAGTTCCTAGTGTTTAAATAAGGTCTAGCAGGATGAGGGGTTTATTACCTGACATCTTTTCCCCATTTCCTTCCTTCTTGCCAAATAACTTTAGATATATCACAAAACGTCAAATTTGGTCTCCCAAAGGACTTGTCAATGTCTTCATTATAGAGATCAATAAACTCCTCTGTCAGACTTCAGCAGAAAGAACACGAGCATTCTGTCCTGAGGAGGGTAACCTTTCTCCCCAGCATCCTTCACTCAGAACCACCTCCCCAGACATGGCTAATAATGAACAATTTCACAAAAATTAAAAAAAAACAACCAAACAAACAAAAAACACAACAACAAAAAAACCAACCCAACAAAACGGAAAAAACCCAACAAACCACACAACAAAAATCGGTGTGCGCTTACTCATCTGCTATAAATTTTGGTCTAATATTTTCTTGAAAAAAAACCCCAGAAATAGATATTTATCATTCTGAGAACAGGACAAAGTCTCTGTTTCTAATTTAAAAGTTCCCTAAACATCTCAATTCTGTACAGACTCTCAGAAGCATGCTGCATGAAGAGTCAAAAGTGGTTATAAACTTCCCACCTCTCAAACGCTGCGCGTCTGCAACCTCCCATTGCAACCGTCCTGTGTAAAACTGAGTAATCAGAGCATTTGAAGTTCTTGGTCATTTTGTATGACCCTCTCCTGTATCTCTAAAGAAAAGTTACAGTAATGCCATGTGTAAATTTAGGTTATGTCAGGTAGTAAAAGATTCTAATAAATGTGTGGGCTCCTTTGCACAACTGTAGGGTAACAAGATGCTCTTAGGTGTCTGGTAAAGGGAGCAATTCAAGCATGTGTTTCTACGGTAGAATTTACATATACTATATAGACATTCTAAATGCTACATCAATTTTTACAAGCTTAAGAAAAGAAATATTAATTTTTATTTTTTAAAACTTTGGGCAGGTATGCTGACTATATATTTGACAGAGAGGGAGAACTCTGGGAGCTCTTCAGATAGGTGACGGTAAGGCTACCCTCCTACCAATTAACAGAGCAGCTGCTGCACTTAGAGACGGGAATAATATGAGCTGCAGTCCACAGAAGGCAGCTGCAGGCTCTCCTTAGCCACACAACCTATAGAATCGTTTAGATTGGAAAAGACTTTTAAGATCATTGACTCCAACCATTAACCTAACACCGCCAAGTCCACCACTAAACCATGTCCCTCAGCACCACATTTACACGTCTTTTAAATACCTCCAGGGACTGCAACTGCACCACTTCCCTGGGCAGCCTGTTCCAATGCTTGGCAGCCCTTTTGGCGAAGAAATTTTTCCTAATATCCAATCTAAACATCCCCTGGCACAACTTGAGGCCATTTCCTCTCATCCTAAACAAACATTGAAGTCTTACAAGCCAGCCTGCCTCTTCAGGACAAAATACCTCCCTAAAGGCCACGGCAGAGTAGGACAGGCCAGCATACAGAAGGCATACAGGTTCAGCAACTTGCTGCAGCTATTTAGCTTTTACAGACAAAAGACAATAAAGAATAAGGTAAACTCAATATAGATGATGTTCAACAGATCAATAGGCACAGTAACTCCCATTAAGACCAAGACTTTTAACTAAGAAACTGAAGTAATTAACTCCTTTATCCCAATATTTTGTCTCAAGCCAATAACAACCAATATCACTGTGCTCTGTACGATTTTTGGTGATTTTCCTTGTTGGGAAGAGAGTCAAAGTTTGGGTTTCTCCCACTTCTACTGGTGAAGTATGGAAGGAATCTGAGCAGCAAAGCAGACAAAGCATTTCATTCAATGCAGTAAATGGAAATAAAATTTCTACCAACAGGTTTTACTGTCCAGCTCAGAGCCCTGTCCTTCTGGGCTGCTGTGATGAACACCGATAACCAGTGCTCATGACCACGACATTTTTGCTGGACGTGCTCACCGCCAGTAATCTTCATGACGTACCATATTGAAAAAGGAAGGCAAACAAAAATGAAGAGCTAAGAATTCATTTTCAGCTGTAAACAAGAAATACCAGTTGGTATAATGACTGTCGTATACAATTCATTTATTGTGTTATATCCCTCATACCAACAAGCACCAATGTAAATTGTAGTAAGAAAAGAAAACCAATTAAATATTTCTAATTTGTTGTTAAAACACAGCCAGCACATATAATAGAAGTATTAATGTGAGACACTACCAATTTTAATGCAGTTTTTAGTTTTTTTACATCTCAATTGTTGCATTTCTGAAAGAAACATCTAGGAAATATGCACAACTGTCAGTAACAAATCAAACCAAGTAAAGCATCACTCCTAAGTTTTGAAATAATTTGAAAACAGTGACGAACGATGGGAGACACCTACACGAAAGATTTGCATCGTCAATTGTTTTAAAGTTTGTGAGTTCAGTGAATGAGTTGTCAGCATGAAATCTTAAATAGATATTTGTATTTAAGTTGTTATTTGTCAGATTTGAATTGTGTGCTGAAAAATGGAAGAACTTCAACAAATTAATTGCTTGCCGCTTTTTACTAAGATCATTAAAGCTTCTTCGTAGCAGTAAAAAACATTGCTCATTATTTTTTATTGGAGGGGGGAGGAGGGAGGAAGAGGGCACTATGGTCCAGGCTCAGAGGAAAATAGGCATTAAATAAAAAGAAAAAAAGGTAACAAATGGATTTTTGGAACGCGTACGCAGCCACATGCTGCTAAACCTGCTATCACATATATGCTTAATCTTACTACAGCGAGGAGTCTAATGTCTGGAACAAAATTACACATACAGTTTTCAAGGTCACACACTTATGCATGTGAGTTAGCCTATCGCTGTGAAAAAATTGTCTTGCGTGCTGAATGATTTACATTCCAGTATTCCAATTTTAAATAAGCTTTGACAACTCACCTTAGAGTGATTAGTCAGAATCTCAGAACTCGCGGTGAGTATGAAAAAAAAAAAAACCCCACATTGTTTGTAACATACTGTATGGAAACTATCTATAATTACCATAGCTGTTTCTTTCATGGCTATTTAATTGCCTCCCATAATCATTTACAATCCACATGCAGCTGTGCATTCTATAAAAAAAAAAAAAATATTCCTGAACAGAATTGTATGAAAATGTCCAAAGCACTTAATACAAAAGCCCCTAATATTTTCCTATCTAGCTGTTCAGGTTCCTATGGTGCCTCTCAAGAGTTTTCCAAATACAGTTTTTCATGGCAACAGAGCAAACCTAATAGACAACACAGATTAAGATTTATGACAAATTTTCCCTTTTTTAGAAGTTGTATTACAAACAACTACATAAAGAACACATAATAGCAAGCTTATTTAGCGTAAAAAATACTTGTCAGTGAAGCTCCACTGGTGCGTAAAGCTTTGAAACCCATGTTTCAAACAGAGAAAACAATCACAAATCACAACCTTCGGTAAAAGATACAACATGTAAACTATGGCTTGAAGCACTCTCTTGGGAAATGTAGACTATTTAAATATATAAAAATTTACCTTTATGTGCCAAAATAAGCCTGTCTCTCCCGGTCTTGGAATCTTTATATGGATTTATACACCTTCTTCACTGATTTTTCTCCCAGCAGGAGCCAGCAGCAGTTGCTGGAGGAAGCGGAGTGTTTCCCCTGCATCCTCCATAGCGGGTCAGGGTTTGCTGCAACCCCAAAGCCAAGCTTACAGCAAATGGGCTGCAAGCATCCTCTCTTCCCTCTCCACGTACTCTGCAGGTTTCACTCCTAACCATTGGATCTAACTCGGGCAACGAGGAGAAGGATTTCAGGTATACGTTACAGACACGGAACCCAACAGACTCGTTAAGAAGGTATCTTTTGTATAAGGGTTTTACAGAGCTGCTGAATTCAATATCCCTCACTACTTCTGATGTAAAGCTTGCTCAGTTTACAAGGACGTGTGCCTTCTCATTAGTGATTTCCAAAATTTTCCCTGCAAGGCAAATGATCTGGATGATCCCATTTTGATCGTAATCTGAAAAGAGTAAAACCATGGGTAGCTGCTGTGTGTCATATTGGGCATAAAACGTGATTTTTAAGGTTTTCTACCAGCTTGTGGAGAATGCAGTTGAAGACAAGACCAGCTACATGGCCCTTTTCTTCCTTCATTCAAAATGTTGTGATCAGCAAAACAGCAAATATTTTACAATGTTTATAACTAGAAGATCTTCTAGGATTATAGTATTACCTTCGACAAATCTGCTTGCTCCCTACACACAGCAAGACAGGTACTCCTTGCAAAAAAAAAGGATCACAAACAGGAAGGATAAGATAATTGCAAGAGGACACAGGACTTTTTTCATCCCCAGTTTTACAGATGTTGTCTTCTAACTCCTCCAAACTGAAAACTGTTTCAGAATATTAGGAAGTCATAAGAATGTAAATACAATAAAAGCACAAGCACAGAGACCAACTAATGGGAAAGTCTGAATTCATCCTGTGGAAGGATTTTTCTTTTCTTTTCTTCCCCCCCGCCCCCCACTGACCCAACAATTTTATGACGTTTGAGAACGATGTACTGGAGACATCTGTCAGCCAACTGCATGAGGGACAAGAGGTGCAGGTCTTCAGACTCTGAAGTATCTCGGTAGCTCATTGAATTGCAATGATCAAATTCATATTTTTAAGAATAACAGCTGCTATCAAGAAATGTTAAAGGCAAGGTTTGTACATCTGTACACACACATACAAGTTACATATAATACTCCATTGACGTAGTGGAGAATACTCAAATGTCTGTAAAAGCTCTCTCTTAGATCTTCCAAATTTCTAGAAGAAATTTTTTTACAGAAGGAAAACAAACACGAGAAAGGAGACATTTGATAAGGTTCCTTGCAAGATAGGCTCCAAAAAATGTAAGTTGCTATGGTATAACATATTATATTAACACTATTAATAGCAGTAACAAAACACTATTTTTTCTGGATGAAGTCAAAATAAAGCAACGAAGACTCAGGAAATAACTGAAACAAAAATTTAAAACATAGGCAAGTGAAGATTTTGCACATGCAGAAAGTATTTTGTTTAGCTTGAAAAGCATTTTTATCTAACAGGCAATGTTGCTGGTTTACAATTGTGTGCTGCTCATTATTTGAGACATACAGAATAAAAATAAATATCGTATCCATCTCCATGCTTCCAAAATAAAATCTACTGCTTATAACTTCCTCATAATATCAGACTCTTCAAATCTAATTGCATTTTGTTTCAAATGTTTTATATTTATCAAATCTTACGTTCACAACAATTGTCCTAAAGAAATCACTTCCATATTATACATTTTTATTTACAGCAACTTCCAGAAAGTTGAGAATTTTACAAGGAATGTATTGATTCCAAGATAATAATAGACGGTAGCTGTGTGATCTAAGTAGTTTTTCTTCAGAAAAAGGATCAAGTGATAAAGTAGTGTTGTGATTTGTAAAGGTCACATGCTGGCAGATCAAATCAATCTTAATTTTGAGAATGGTGTAAGAATAAAAAAAAAAAATTCAATTTCTAAGTGCTGGATCTTATCAAAGCCTAGCTTTGAAGAGACAATCATAACCATAGCTCTAATTAAGATATTTTGATGAATTCACTGTAGTAATTCCTACTTCTAAGCTAGAAAACACCGTGTTGAGAATTACCTGTTTGCAGCAAGCTTAACTTTCTGCTCAGGTTCCTTCTATCTCCCCATCTACCCTGGCTGCAAATATTTTTTCCAATATTGTATTATTTTTACTACTAATAGAGAAATTGCACATATATATAAAAAAAAATCAAACACAATTCAACCAAATCTATTTGCATTGGGATTTAATCTATTTAACAATACTCTGCAAAGTGCATCTTGAACTTTGGAGAGAGCTTTTAAAACTAAATCTATAAGCTTACAAGAGAAATTCAGTACAAGATAAGCAAAGGACAGAGTCCTGGTCTATCTCATTATCTCTGCACAAATATGTTTCAAGCTGAAATGCGATGGAAACGGACTAACAGAAGACTACGGTTTAAGAGAAACACATATGTGTTCTGTCCCTTTGAAAAGACTAATTCTTAGATTTGAGGAGCCAAGTAGAATTTTACCAGCATGAAAAATGTCAGTTCTACTTTCTTCATTTCATGAATATTCAGAAGAACACACATCTGAAGCAATGCTTCTTCAGAGGTGTCTATTTTGTATGAACAATCTAGCAAAATGCTTACGTTACAGCAGCCTTATAGGCAAAGAATGCATAGACTGGCTCGGTGAAAGACACTGCGTATAAGATTTCCCAAGCTTACGGATTCCTCCATTAGTTTAATGAAAATGTTTTGTTGCCATTTATTGATAAATAAGTTTACACCCCTAGAAATATTTGCTACATTTATATTCTGTATGAAGCTTGCTGAAGAGTCTGCGTGAGTCTCTTGCATGAGGACTTACACCAACTACAGTGGCATGGGACCGGAGAGAAAAGCAAAACCCACTCACTGACAACTAACAGCATAACTATGAAAAGGAAAATACCATCCAAGCTCCTTTCTCTTTATTAAAGTTCTATGCCTTCCAGGAAAATATTAGATTTTGAAAACGGCTTCTCCATACCAACAGAACGTGTTTGATAGTTGTTGATCTTGGGCACGAGAAGGCATGAAGAACGGTAGGATTACCGGCATCCTCTGGTAGTACTGTCCTGTCCAGGCTGGAGAAGGCTTATCCCTCTCGTGTACCTGCAGATCCCAGATGTGGATGCCAGCCCTTCAGCCCCCTGTCACAGCCATTTAGCACTTTTAACTTCGAGAATGAAAAACGCTGCGGTGTCTTTAGCTAAGAGCATCCGAGTAACACCTGCCAAACCCCAAGCATCATTCAGGGCACAGCTGCTGGACACTTCCACAGCGATACCGTTCACGACAGCATCTTCCAGCAGATGGAAACACAGGCAACGCGCACAGCTGCTAGCTGTGGGAAAATCTCTTGGCCATGTAGTAGAAAGTGAAGGACAACAGTGGCTACTCAGAGCTGAGAAGACCGCTTACACTTCTAATGACAAAGTGCTGGCAAGTACCAAAGCTTGATACTCGCCACCCTACCACCTACTAGCCAGGAGGAGGGAGAACGTGCCCTGAGGGACAGACCAGGCACCAGGTATGAGCAACACAAGCAGCCAGGGGAGCTGAGTATCCACCACCAAATCCAAGTCCCACAGTAAGAGGGGGTTACCTTGATGTGCTACCTTGACTGTCAGAGCAACTGCCTCAAGGAAAGAGCAAGAATGAAGAACGAGGAGAGCAAAGAACTGTCTTGGGTTTGCTTCTTCATGTCTGCAGGTTATGGCTTGGCAGTACCTCGGTCAGCTTGCCTCTGCCCTTCACGTAGGCTTTGCAGTTTGTTTCCTGAAATACTGGCAGACGAGGCTCTTGATCACCATTTCATGATGAGAAATGGAAGCAAGTGATAAGCAGGAGAGAGGTCAAAGGGATGTAGAGGGAAAAGGGAGTGAAAAAAAGACAGACAAGTCTTTCTCCCCCAAATCTGCGGCTCGCTGGTCTCTCAACCCGACCATCCTTGTGCAGGGTAGTGACAATGGACCAAGGACATTCTTTACCTCAGAGAAAAGCCCTGCTCTGGAGATGAAGAAATATCACTTTAACTTAACAGAGGGCTAATTGTTCCCCACCAGAAATGAATACATTTATAAAATATCAGTGAGCTCCTGTGCATGTACAATCACACAGGCACAGTGAGAAGTAAGGACTTTCCTTATGGCCTTATGTATGTACCTGCTGACCTTCCAGCAGACACAGATCAGAGTGCTGTTTCCCAGTAAGTTTCTAGTTTCCCATGGAAAAGCCCCCTCCTGCTAATGGCCAAAGCAAGTCTGTTGTCCCTCATCAAACGGGGTTGGCACAGACATATGTGAAAATGGCCCTGTGCATCCTTAAACCCTGAACTGACTGGGATGCACCAAGTCTGAAACTGAATTTGCTTCCAAATTGTACTTTTGGAACGGCTCTAGAAGTGACAGCAAACTAGAAACATCAACTCTAAACCCAAACTCTTAATATCATACCTCATAGGAGATAAAAGCCTAGTGCCTGCTTATGCTTGTTCACCACCAGCAGCAGATTGCGCTGCAAGTGGGCCAGCAGATACACGTCTGTGACAGCAGTAGCAGCATCAAAAAGCTCCAGTGTCCAGTGTTGCCTGAACATAAAAGCTCCGACTACAATACAAACTAGACATGCTGCATCATCCCTGCTGCTATAATCGATGTCCTGGAGATGACACCTCGCCTGGAATTTCCCAGAAGCTTTCCCCAGGTTTCAACGACGAAACCACACACTATAAAACAGCTGGCACCGTACGGAGTTTTGAACAACACAGTGCATCTTGTGACTGCCTCTGGTATCAGAAATGCATACCTGGATTCAACAAATTTAGTGCCTGCCAAATTGCCTTCCACAGTGGTAGCTGAAGAGCTCATCAGTTGCCACCCCGGTTACACACCCGTGAGTTTCGTACCCGATATGACAACTCTCCACGTCGGACGTACTTCAAAGACACGGTTACAAGAATAAAAGTACGTAACAGCAATCCCCTTTTCACAAGTCTACACCGCCTGTTTTGAAATAGTGAATATCAAATCAGAACTAACTTTTTCATAAATTCCTTAGTGTAACCCAGAACTTAAAACAAAGAAACCAAAAAAAAAAAAACCCACTTCAAAAAAACCAAATGACACAGCCACATATAGAAGGACATTCCCGAGATGTTCAAATAAGCTACAGTGCTTAGAAATCTGTCTAGTTTAGTGGCCCAACTAGAAACCTAGTTTAGTGGCCAGCCCACAAAAACCATGACAACACTAATAAAAAAAAAAAAAAATAGTTAGACCTTACTGTTCATATTTTAAAGCTATGAAAGAATCACTCACATTGAACCTCTGAATGCATTTTATTCTCCAGTGCATATTATTGTCCAGTTTATAAAATTAAATAAGTAACTTTAACAGTATTCATGGCATTTTAGTGAGCTTTATTGATAAAATCGGTGAGAAAAATAAGTTCCAGAAGCAATACACTGTGCTCCCACAAGGGCAAACCAGAAACTCAGCAACAGAGAAAAAAAAAACTTGTTCCGAAACAATAAAGGGCTGTCACTGAGCAACAGAAATCAATTTTCACATGAGAATAAGGGAGGCGTTCAGCTAATTGCTACCTACTTCCCCTAGACCAGCAGTCACAAGTATAACATCCCATTCTAGACAAATAGTAAGAACAAAGGCAATAGTTTTTCCCCTTACCCCAAAACGTAAAGTCGACACACATGAAACGATATTCCAGACTACAATAAGAAACTAATCTAATCTCAGTCATAAATTAAACCTAACATTTTATTTCTACTAGAAGTCCCTATTATAAATAAGCCTAAGGAAAATAACTGCTATATGCCTACGCTGACAGAAGTATCACAATTTCATACTCATATTATGCCATAAATTTTTGATCCTTGACTCCTATCCCATCTTAAGGATGTCTTATGACTCTTGCCTTTATATCTAAATGTTGAAGAATTCTTGTCAGAGCCTTGCAGAATTTCTCGTTAAAACCACTTCCATTACTTTTCTGTTTAAAAGGAGAACATTCATTCTGCAAGTTGGAAGACTAACCCCAACAATAACTTCTCCTAATAATTACATGCCTGCACCGTGGCTACTAAGGAGACACTAAATTACATCTGGGGAAAAAAAAAAAAACCCTTCAGAACTCTGCATACTCTTAAAATACTGTATATGGTAGACAAAACATTAAAGTAGAAAAACATTTCAACAAAAAAGGAAATTTTAAACGTTCAAACAAAATAGGAGACCTAAAGGTCTCCCAAAGGCTT
Source organism: Stercorarius parasiticus (assembly GCA_013396915.1). Lineage (NCBI taxonomy): Eukaryota > Metazoa > Chordata > Aves > Charadriiformes > Stercorariidae > Stercorarius > Stercorarius parasiticus. The sequence continues at coordinate 52,338 of VWZL01001279.1, read as the reverse complement.
GTGGGGAAAATTTGTCCCTTGTATTTGAAAATTTGCTAACCTTTTGTAAAGGTTTGGATAGAATTAACTTCAAAATGTAATACCTTTCAGAGCTACTCTCTGGTCAGTCAGTGAAGCCTAACTGAATTTGTCACGACGTGTAAAAACCAGTTTGGTAGGAGCTGATTTTCCTTAGTTCACATTTGAAGTTAAAACATTTTGACTGAAACAAACACAAGCCTCCAAATACGCTGTGACCTTTGCATAACTGATCACCTCTTTCAAGTTCGGCAGCTGTAGCCAGCAACAACACGCTAATGAACAATTTGCCTGCATTCAAAAAATTCCAAAATGCTTTAACACCTGACACTTAGAAAAAAAACAAACACACTTTCTTTGGCTGGAATCTGACGGTAGGAACTACTGCATGTCTGGAGCATTAGATCAGCTCTACAGATGTGATACGCTGTGAGCAGAGGCAAGACTCAAGTTCAGGGCTAGAGCTGGTGCTGCCGTTCAGCTCTATGGGTATCACCCAGCACCACGGCTTGGGAGTTGTTCCCTTGTCTCATAGAATGGTTCAAGTTGGAAGGAACCTAGACGATCATCTAGTTCCACCCCCCTGCCCTGGGCAGGGACACCTCCCACCAGCCCAGGTTTCTCCAAGCCCCGTCCAACCTGGCCTTGAACCCCTCCAGGGATGGGGCAGCCACAGCTTCTCTGGGCAACCTGGGCCAGGGGCTCACCTCTTGCACCTTGCTTGTCCGACCGGCTGGTGCTCGTGGTGAAAGCTTCCAGCTTCCACTGCACTGCACAGAGGCGAGGTCTTGTTTTCACAAGCAGCACTAGTTCTAGCTCCCAGTAGTCCCAGGTAAATACATAAGAAGAGAGAACCTCTTGGTCAAGCAGATTGACTCTTTGAATGTAAAGGCAAGCTGGGAATGAATTTAAATTAGAGAAGACACTGAAAGGGATAGGAATCAGTACAGAAAGCAGGCATGAGGAGTTTGTAGACTAGATCTTGAATAGTTTCCTTTGATACTGGGACAAATCAAAGTGGATTACAAAATGTTCAGTTTTTATCTCGGGCCTGGAAGACACCTCTAACGGTAATTCAGAGATCGTTTTGAGCAAAGAAACATCAGGGGTGAAAAGAGGCGAAGGAAACATCGATTTGAAGTCAAACCAAAATCACCTGCAGCCTTAACTGTGAGTAGTCACAGCACTAACCATCAGAGCAGTCTTCCCAGGCTGTCCAGCGAGCGGCACACGCGCAAGTCTAACACGGCTGTTCCAGCACAATCTCAACAGCTTCGGAAGCGCTTATACGGAAAAGGATGATAAAGGACATTTGCGTCCTGCCCAAAGTGGATCCAAGCTTTATACAGAGGAATGTAGGAGGAGTAAGTAATGTGCGCTTTATTCTGAATCGCTAGACCGACCTCTAGAACTGCCAGTCTTCTATAAAAGACCTAGCCTAAACCAGTCAACAAGCCAAGGACCTCAGCATTGGACCTGGTAGTGCAGAAATACCCTAAATAGCAACCACAGTAGAGGGAGTTTGGTTTTCGCTGTCCTCTAAAAACTGAAGGACCGTATCCAACAATATCATGTATGAATCACAGTATGTGTACTCACACTTTGAAACCTAAAAAATGAAAAGAAAACAACCCCAAACAACATCATTTTAAAGTTTTAAGAAAATTATACACTCAAGTAACATAATACAGTAGCCGGAAGAAAACAGACTAAAAATTATCTTGAAGCAGTATATATGACACATGAGCTCCTATTAAAATGCGCTCAACTTGCGCAACTAAGATCTGCCCTAAAATGAAAGGAAAACTCTGAAAGCAAAAGATATGAGACGGCGTATTTAGATTTTGAGTAAGAGAGAATGGTTTCATATTGATCCCTGAAATTAATTGGAAGCTGGCCGAGTTATAGGACACTCACAAAAAGTATGAATGCTTCTTTCACACGCAGCAAGTACGGAGACAAAGAAAGACTAGAGAGAAGCGAAACTGTCAAGAGAGGAAGTTCAGACTACAAGGTGCTAAAAAAACGCCAATGTTATACGTAGCAAATGAGATTTGCAGGTAGAGGTAAAGGTATCAGTCGAGAAGTTCAGGATCAAACGCGATAGTGGGGTTATTCACGGAAAGTCTAAATAGCAACTATGGAGGCGGAACAGTTGATTTGTCCCCAGGAGAAACACATCCATGCGAAGTATTTAGAGGGAAAGTCAACACAAGCAAGGAAAGAGAACAGGGAAGAGTCATTAAAGGTGTCGAGAATCACGAGCACATAACTGTCACTTAGCAGCATCGTGTAGCCATGGTATATAGGAAGGAGCAGATGGCCAAGAAGTGACCCTTGAGAGAGGGACTCGAGAGAGCAAGGGTCTTGTCACATAAGAAGTGAACAAATACACACCTCCTTTTGTTGCTTTTGGTTTTTGTTGGTTTTTTGTTTCTTTTGGGTTTTGTTTTTTGGTTTGGTTTTTTTTGTTTTGTTTTTTTTAAGAGATGTGTAGGAAAACGTCCACAACAAAAGGACAGGGCAGGCAGTTGGATGAGAGATTTGTAGAAACATAGTGGTTATATAAGGAGGAGAAAATGAAAGAAATAAAACCTACACCCAGAGACTGCATCGAGCTCCTCGGGGCACTCATCGTTATCCCGTCAGGTCACACTCAAATATAATTTCTTAACAAGTATTTTGGAAAAAGACTACGAGTGAGGTCTAACTGAGTATCTTCTCTTTTCACTGCCGAAAAATTCGTGATAAAAATGTTCCTTAGCCGGAGGATTTTATGTCAGGCCTTTTATAGATATGACATTTAAAACTTTTATTAACTGAACAATCAAAGCAAAGCAGCAGGTACGCAAGCTCACTCCAGGTATTGGGTACATTTACCCATTTATTTAAATTATCTAACTAGATAGAATTGTAAAGTGAAAAATACCACTTGTCAGCACAGAGCAGCTATAATTGGTGCTGTACATTTCACGAATAAACCAAAATTGAACACTCTGTAAGCGTCTGACTAACTAGCAACTCAGTCTATGCCAAACTTTCTTCTCTCAGAACCTGAAGAGTTTCTAGATTATCCCCTTGCTTCTCTCAAAGTAAGGATTTAACGGAGTAGGCTTATTACTTGAAGAAGCCAAATTATCATCACAGGAAACACAATATAAATGCTTAATAAGTGTCTAATGATATAATATACGGCATAATTGGTATAATAATAGCATAAAATGGTTAATGAGAAAATAGAATGATATCATCAACTACTTAAAACAGTAGCACAACACTATCTATCCTGTTAAGAAAGAAGTCCTAACTAACAGCAAATTATTTTAACATTTCTTTTTTTTTTTTTACTATCTAGATATTGGTTAAACATTGGGGGATGCTTAACTCCACAGCCGGGAGAACAGATCTATGTTCTAAGCTTCACAGGACTCCCATCACACCTGTTTATGGCAGATGTATGTTTGGTACGTCCTTCACATGGGCTGGAGGTGAAAATGGGAGAGTCGGGAGAGCCCTCTCCGGTCTCGCAGTTTTTACATTAATTAAGCAGAGACCGCCTTAAACAGGCTGGCCTATAAATCTGAAAACTCCTGCATCCTTTTGCCAAAGCATCGCCTTCCAAACAAATAAGAAAATGGAATATCAGAAGCTGCGTTTTTATTACTGAGATCAGGAAAATGGGAATAAGAAAGAGAACTAGGAAGATAAAAGAATAAATGAAGATTAAAACGTTTTAAGTCACAATGATGCATCATATGCACACCGTTACAGAGCACATAAAAACATAACGCCCTAATATGATGACATTTAAGTGTTCTATCAGGATATGCATATGATATATTGTTGTGATTTAAACCATTTTATTTCTATTGAAGCAGCTCAACAGCTTTAAAACCTGCTGCAATTTTGCATGTCTGCTGCCTTTTACATTCTTCAACATCAAGTGACAGATTCTGCTGAATATTTACTCACTAAGAAGCTTGGCAGAACTTGCAGACCTTGATTTTATTGTAGGATTGTAACTCTGTATATGAGTTCCCAGACCTTCTGCTCAGCATCATGGCACGAAGAACGAGAGTAATCTCAAGCAAAATTTTCCTTCAATTGATTTTTCTCACTGACAAAACTCCTCTGCTTAAAAACCTTGATGACTGGAAGCATCCATAAATTGTTAATGTTTAGTACACAGAAGACATCTCTGCTGCTTTGTCAGACCAAGACTCAGTGGATAAATCGGAAATGCAGATACTTTACAGAAATACAGATTTTACAGGACAGATTTCTAACCCCGTTTCAACTGGTAAAGACAAACACGTGCTAAGTGCTTATGGAAAAAACTACCATTCAATATATGAATAAACGTTCCAATACACGCGCTATATACATACCTACAAGTTACACACACAGCTACTCAGACGTAATGCTCTAAGCAACCTTGCAGCAGAAGTAGATAAACAAACGAATGCATGAATGAATATTGCTTATTTTCAAATTTTAAACAGTGCAGATTTCCAAGCCAAACATGAAAGCTGGGAATGTAACATATTGCTCTGAAAACACTGAATAAACCAGCAAAAAGGGGAAAGCTTGTTAAAAATAAAATGTGATATGCCACAAGTGGGGCAAGTCGTTTTGCCAGTATTTGAAAACCAGCAGCACAACGACAAAAAAAACAAAAAAAAAATCCAACCCTGCAACAAAACAAAGATTTCTTTTTGTCAAATACTATTTCAAGTCATCTGGTCTTGAGCAATCAAAAGAACAGCTCAATTATCTTAGCTTTCATTCTCAAATCACAATGGAGAAATACAACAACTTGTAAGGAATTTAATAAATACCTGGATCAGTTCACGTATCGCTGGCAATAACTCAGCAAACCTTCTCTATGGCAAGTGTACAGTGTTAACAACCATTCTGAACAGGTTACCATAAAGCAGAATAAAGACTACACCTAGCATCTTTTCACTTATTTACAGTGTTTCTTGGTGACGAAAATGTCTACATAACATATGCAGCTTTGCTATTAACATACAACAATTCTCCAGTTTCCTTTTAGGCATACGAATATTGGTCTCAAAAAAAACCCCCCCTGATATTGGTCTCAAAAAAACCCCGACCCAACCCCCGTCTTGTACCACAGTCTCAAAAGGTTCCACGGCCGCAAAGACATCGAAGAGTCTCCTCTTCCATGAAAAGGGCTTGAGGAAAACTAGAGACAGCCGAGGCATCGCTCTCCCCTCTTCTCTTCACCTCCACCAGTGATTAAGTCCTACTACTCATTAAACGACCCGTCCAGGTGGGCACAGCCTGTTTTCTGGACAACTGACCTGCGTAACAGCACTTCTGTAGAGCGAGACTTCTGAAATACAACTCTTCTTTCACCTCCCATTGCTCCCCGCAGAAGAAAAGCAAATTATACTGCAGCCCTCAAAGCTTTAATTGAGGGATTTCACAGATATTTGTAGTCTTTTAGTTTGCTTAGTGTTTGTTTTTCGTTAAAAACTTTCCATCAAAACAAACTGGTAAGTTGATAGCAACATGATTCTGTTCCAGTATCACAACATCCCTCTAGTTGGTAGACTGGCAGCCTTCACAAATTTCAGTTAATCAAAGAGAGCCTAACTAGCTTGAAAAATAAATACATTGGTAAGAAACAAACAGTCACGAGGAAATAAAAGAAGGGCGAAGAGTAGGATGGCATTTTCACGGGAGGTGAGCAATCCACGGAAAGAAATCTCCTTTAATAACTACATTTGCCAGAAAGCATGGAATTAATTATTGATCCAATATACATAATGTGTTCACAGACCTCAAATAACAGACTTTACTACCTGGCATTTCAGGGACAGTTGTTGAAGTATACTGATTGTAAGCAGAAATGTTCATATTACGGAACAGGCAGATGGTCTGCTTCACCAGAAACATTACAGTCTGACATTTGTTATCAATTGTACTGATTTAATACTAATGAGAGTAAATGGAGACAGATTTGCAAAAATCTGTCTCTCAGGAAGATGTATGTGTGCCTTTAAAAATCTTTTACTTCAGATAGATCACGCTATGGTACCAAGAGGAATGATGATAAATTTTAATATACAGCACCACTCTGACATTTGTGCAGAGCTTTCAGGCCAGTAACCAAAACCTACAACTACAGCAGAATAAATTTAGTCAGGAAAAGAAGCAGAGGTAGTGCTTCAGGATCTCTGCCACAGCAGCAATCAAATAAATTAAGATTAAACTTACTTTTTATGATATTATAAAATACTATAATACCCATTACTAAGACTTTTATTCACAAGTAGGGCGATTGTTAAGATAAGCACAGTAAAGGTAAGTCATTCTTGTTCTCCAGATGCTGAGGTGATGCTGCTGGTCGGGGTGTCCCTGCTGACAAGCCGCGGGCAGGGGAAGGGGCAGAAGCCACCAGGCTGCCCCTGTCACGACGTGCACCCACACTGCAGAGAGGGACCTGGGAGTCCTGGTAGACAACGGGATGACCGTGAGCCAGCAATGTGCCCTTGCAGACAAGAAGGCCAATGCTCTCCTGGGGTGCATTAAAAAAAGCATGGCCAGCAGGTCGAAGGAGGTCACCCTCCCCCTCTACTCTGCCCTGGCGAGGCCACAGCTGGAGTACTGGGTCCAGTTCTGGGCTCCCCGGTTCAAGAAAGATGGAATTACTGGAGAGAGTCCAGCAGAGGGGTACAAAGATGCTCAGGGACTGGAGCGTCTCTCTGCCGAGGAAAGGCCAAGAGCCCTGGGGTTGTTTAGCCTGGAGAAGAGAAGACTGAGAGGACATCTCATCAATGCTGAGCAATATTTAGAGGGTGGGTGTCATGAGAATGGGGCCAGACTCTTTTCAGTGGGGCCCAGCAATAGCACGAGGGGCAACAGGCACAAAAGCTGGAACGCAGGAAATTCCATCTCAACATGAGGAAAAACTTCTTTCCTGTGAGGGTGGCAGAGCCCTGGCACAGGCTGCCCAGAGAGGTGGTGGAGTCTCCGTCTCTGGAGACATTCCAAACCCTCCTGGATGCATTCCTGTGCAACCTGCTCTGAGTGACACTGCTTTGGCAGGGGGGTTGCACTAGATGGTCTCCAGAGGTCCCCTCCAACTCCTGCGACCCTGTGATTGTGCGAAGCCAAGCCGGGTTCTGGGGATCAGCCTGTCCCATCACACTCACTGGCCGCATTAGTGACACTGCTGCAAGCCAGAAACCCAAACTGATGATCATCAAACAATGGGCACAAACAATCGGCACTTTCTCCAGCCCAACACTTCTCCTTAGACTTACTCCACTGTATGCAATTACTTTGGGTCTGAAGTGGATACTGCAGCAAGTGCTTCATTTGACATGGCGTCTCCAGAATCATTAAGGCTGTGTTTCTCATAATGATGAAGCGGTGTTAGTGTCTAGCTGCAAATGTTTCTGTGAAGTGACCACATTCATCTCGCCGAGATTTCTGTTGTTATGAATAATGATAAAGCACGCTGAGTCTTAAAAGCACCTTTTCAAATATGAATTAACAACAAACACCGCGCTCTTGCGAAAAGGTGCTGAAAGATGGTCAGGGCACTATTTTAAAAGTCATTTTTAAATCTAAATGTGGTGCTGTCTGATAGCAGAGCAGTGCAGGAGGCCATCTAGCGAACTGCTGACCCTCACCGCATCCCCTGGACCGGCGACGGTTCCCCAGAGCACCAGCACTTCTCCATGGACATGCTGAGTTTCTTCAAACCACTCTGAGCACCGGCACAGTTTGAGACTGCGGTGTAACAACGCAGCATCACGTTAAACTGAAATTAAATAATTGAATTGTGTGTCAAACACCAAAACCCGAGAACTGATTCTGACTGACTAACAGGACTTCTTCTTTTACAGCCAGAACTGTAAATACTATTATTCACTCATTTACTATTTCATTGAAAGCTGATGCCTGTTTATTATCTGAGGACAGATTACTATGGGTTTTATTATGAAGTAAAAACATATTTATTTCTAATCATCCATATAGTATATCAAATTAATCCATCAGATAAAGAGGTGTTAAAAATGAGACTTTTAACCAACTCTGTCTATGGGCTATTGACAGAAAATAGATTTTACTGTATTTTTCATTGCCTGGGAACACTGATTTCAGCTAAGATATTCTGACCCTATACACTGCAGGTCAGGCATTAAATATTACGTTTGCCCAATTTCGTAACATTTTATATCAAAGACATGGTCACTGCCAACAACTTCTAAAATAAGATTAAACCAAAATTCTATTCCTCGCACAGATTGCTGTATTAGCATACTGCAAAAATAAGTACTGTACTTCAAGCTGAGATAAAAATGCCTCCGGTATAAAATCAAGAAAATGTAAAGTCAAGTCAGCTGTACACACTGTAACACACTTTCTCTGAAGCGTTTACATTGGAACACAAAACACAAATTAACTGTCATGTTTAAGCAATTATCTCCTATCAAAACGATCAAAAACCTAATTTACACAAGAGATACAGTGGATGCGTTTCCAATTCTCCCTCTAGCTTCCCCAAGACAGTGTAACTGATCTGAACTAATACAGTCACTCATTTTATATAGGTGGGTGGGGGAAAGAGAGGGGTTTTAAAAAAGTTATTTTTTTAAGTAAATGGAAGAAGCGTGATCTTGCCTGTCAGGAACAGACTGGAAATACAGAATATATGTCAGTGGATGTTTGACATGTTGGATGGTCGTTCAGATCAATGCCCTATTTTTTAAAATAATTATTTTTTTCTCACCTAAAAATAGCACAAATGGATACTACTTGATTTTTCAAACCAGCTTTTCCCAGGGCAAGGTGGGAACTAAGCAGATGGAAAGAATTTTGGAGTCAGACTCCTGAAACAGAATTTGCTACTTTTGCGACCTTGAGCAAGACGCCTGCTCCTGTCTCACAAACGCTAGCATCCAGAACAGGAGCAACACCGAGCCTACCTTCCTAACCAAAGCATATAAACAAATCAATCAGTGTCATTTAGCAAGGTTGGGGGGGGGGGGACTGGACACCACGGTGACACGGACAGAGGGAAAGAACAATAAATCTTTCGCCCCCCCTTTATTCTTTCTAGACGCTCTTATATGTCTAGAGCAGTGGAAACTTTTACTCACTTTTGTTTTTTAAAGTATGGGGCTGGGTCTTATTTGTAAAAATCTAATACTTTACTTTTAAGTGATTTTTTGGTAATAAATTAATACGCACGCACCCACAATGTATACTCTGTCTCCTGCGTGCAATACGCAAATTCCACTAAAATCCGTTGCAAATACCAGAGCCTAATTTTGAAAAGTGGCTGAAAAGGCACAATATACAAAAGAACAAAGTCCTTTTTGTAACTAAAAATATATCCTCTGGAGATATGAGCTACTTTTCCTCTTATATTTTTTTGTTTTCCACGTCCCTTTGCACATACAGTCTCACAGCCTTGTCTTAACACTGGTATTGAACTTGGAGCTTTTTGGCTAAGGAACGGAATATAATGGATAACTTCAATTCCAAAAGTCAGAAAACAGAACTATTTGTAAATGATTTCTTTTATATTGAATTGGGCACTTAGACATTGTCATATGCCAGGCAGTAAAGAATTTATTTTTTTTTTAATTGCTTAAGAGAGACAACAAGCTTTTGCCCTTTTTTTTTAAAATTGCTTTAAAAGAAAAAAATTGCCTTTTTTTTAAAAAAAAAGTGCTTTTAAAAAAATTGTGCTTTTTTGTTTGTTTGTTTTTGGGGTTTTTTTTTTTTTTTGTTGTTGTTTGTTTTTTTTTTAAAAAAGCAATTCTTGCCCCCTAACCCTTTCATTGCTGTGGCTGTCCTCATGAAGCAGTGATTTGGGAATTTGAACAGCGAGCATCCTGGATCATCTAGAAGAGCCTGATGCAGTGTTGTACGAAAATACCGATGGACCAGTACACCATTTTATATACCTTCAGCTCTGGTTTCGGTTAGAAGCTGAAAGCGTACTCGTTGACACGAAGGCAATAATAAAATAGGTTGTCATCTCTAGAAACCAAAGGAAAAACTAAAATCCCCAAACACCATAACAAATTTTACTTATGCCAGTAAGTAAAAGGTTAAGAGACAAAAATCATTACTCAAACCCATTTTGTTTCCCACACAGAGGTAAAATCTATTGCTAAAGCCTGAATGGCAGTCAATTCTTGTCAGAAAACCTGAAACCGTTTGTTCTAATATCGAGATACACTTGAACCACCTTCCATGGAGATGCAGACACGAGCAGCATACAAATGAGTGGCACTGCAGGTACTTCAACTAATGCTTGCGAAACTGGAAGTGAGCACGAACGGTAGAATCAGAGAGTCGCAAAATGGCGGGGGTTGGGAGGGACCTCTGGAGATCACCCAGTCCAACCCCCTGACCAGTAGAATCACCCAGAGCAGGCGGCACAGGAACGCGTCCAGGTGGGTTTGGAATGTCTCCAGAGACGGAGACTCCACCACCGCTCTGGGCAGCCTGGGCCAGGGCTCTGCCACCCTCACAGGAAAGAAGTTCCTCCTCATGTTCAGCTTTTGCCTTGGACACACAACAGCACTTCTGTCCACAGTCCCCAAGAACCTCCCTTGGCCCATAAATCTGCTGGAAGAAAGCTGTACCTGGAAGGAGATAGTTCTGGGAAAACAACAGTTAAAAGTTCCGAAACGTGAAATAAAAAGTTTCCATAGACTTCTTAAATTCCTTCACGCTTCACTGAGTAAATACACAGCAAATTAGTTATGACAATCTGTGGTTAACTTTCGCTACATTCTCAAAATACAGAGGTTGAATTTCGAAATTTGATCGATATTCGTACCATCTTACATACCAAGTTAATTGGTAAAAATGCCGCGATATGCTCCTTGAGACAGTTCTGAGGAACAATTTCAGTATTTGCTACCCAACGCGAATCAATCTCCTGCTTGTGAATATTGATGACTGTTAATGGAAGTATTACATCGTTAGAAGGGTTTCAAAGTGACTTATATGAGCCATGTAAACAGGGTAAAAATAGAAGTGAACATATTATAATGAAACCATGAAGGCATAATTTAGATACACGCAGAAAATGCAAAGTCCTTTTTGCTTTCAAAAAGAGAACTATTAAACCAACAAAAAGTCACATACAAAAAAGCGGCTTTAACAAAGGACTGAATTTGAATAGTTTAAAAAATCAGGACCACGTAGCTTTGCAGCAGTAAGGTACATATTACAAGCACATACTCTAAAAAGGCCTCCATTTAAAACTTTGCTGTATAATTTTACAAAGGAGATTGAGCAGCCCCCTCAGACTACATGCATAATTAAGAATGAACACTGCAAACACAAAAAGCTAATAAAAATCTGGGCAAAGACAACAGAAGTCACTTGTATGTTTTATATATTCTTTAACTAAGACCTCTTGCCTAGTTTATCATCTATAATCCTGGCAAAACTCTGGGATTTGCACACTAACGGCACACGCTCGTCAACCGCTGTCACCTCCTAATCCAGAAACCTGCATATGGATTTCTATAACAGGATTAAGATAAATTTTTTATGAAACTTTATGCAGGTATAAGCCCAGAGTAGCCCTGAAAACAGTAACCCTGTGTCCTACTGCATCTACCCAGGTCTGTGCATCCCTGCTCCTTGTCCTGTCCCAAAGTTTGTGGTTTCCCTGAGTTAAATACTCATTTTTCATCAAGTCGATTTTAACTCGGGTGCATTCCCTGCCTCCGCACCCGCCCACCGGGGCTCCTGTGGAGGCTGCAGTACAGCAGGGACACCTACGGCGCATGAAACCACCCCCTTCATCTCACAACCTGGCTTCAGAATCTGAATGCAGCAAACACTACACAGTGAAGTACAAACCCATCCAGACCCGAAAACTACTTCTGATGCAACACTCACTTTCTGCTGCAGTACTCGCCTTCCCCTGACAAGGGCACCAGGAAAATTGACGGAGGCCAGCCAAGCATTGCTCTTTTCTCCTCATCGCCTTCCCGTACTGCCAACACACAACCACCCGCCAGTGACGATTCAGCTACAGAATTCAGATTCCCATATAGAAATGACGACGTTTTGGAGAACTTTGGCTCTTGGTAGCTAGATTTCTACTGCTTATTTCCCATTCTCCTCTTTAGAACCAAAGCTAGGCATCACTCCCAAAGCCGTTTCATCTTTACACATACAAGCCGGAAAACATCATATTATCATACTGGTCTGAAGCTTGGGTCTCATAAAGAATGCTAAATAAAGATTAATCAAAGGTAGGGAAGCTGAACAAGGCTGTAATTGTTGGCAACCATATACATATATATTTGCCACCCAACTCAGCGGTGAAAAGCAGAGGATGGAGGAAATAAAACATAAATTAATTAATGACCAGGAAAAAAAGTACACCTTGGGACTAGGGACTATGGAAAACGAGCTCACTAAAGCTGCCAGCAACTATCCAAATATATTTTCCTCTTTTCACATTGCAAAAGGTGAGACAGTACCATAGTTTTCTACCTGCTGGAAGGCTGCTAGCAGTCTGCCGTGATGAAAACCCTCTGAGAGAAGGGAGCTGTAAGTGGGTGGAATTACAGGGACTCAGTGGATCTATCTCTGATTGATATAAAACTGGACTTCCTAACACTAATGTCCATTCAGGTCTTATCACGTATGTAAATTCATAAGGGGAATTTAAGGGACAGTTTTAAACAGACTCCATATTTCAAACAGAAATCAGATATATACATTATGGAGCATCCTCTGCCTGAAAGGCAAGAGTCTTCCTATCTAGAAAAAATATCTCAAGTTATGTTTTATGCTGTCCAGTCACTGTAATTATTGCAATGACTTCCCTTCCCCTTTTACTAGGGGGGAAAAGAAAATAAATAAAACCCATGATCTTATTGGGTTCTTTAAGGAGAAAAGACACCCTGGTGCCATCTGATTGTTTTAGCCAGGAAACTAATGTTATTATGAGAAGACTAAACACAAAATCATAACATTTGAACCACGGTGTCCAAGTTCTATCAAATTTGGCAAAATGCTAGATGTCTCAGATACGAGTTTTACAGAAGTTAGAGACTTTACAGAAAAAACGAGACCCAACGCAGTGACTCTTGAGCGAAAAGCATCCATAGCTTTGTCCCTTTTTCCCTGCAGAGACAGCAATCTATTAGCTAATCAGAATTCAGGTACTGTCTGTCAAAACCACAAGGATGCTGTTCCTAATCCGGCCAAAACCCATTGAGACAGGCTGACTGGAATGGCAGACGTCGGGGACATGGCAGGGAGGAGGGCACCTGACACTGGAAACTGAAATACACAGGGAACGAACCTAGAAGAAATCCAGTATTTAGGTCTACCACTCATGGAACAACCTGAGTCATGTTTACGGGGTATTCTCAAGCCTCAAGGATTTAAGAAAAGAAAAAAAAACCAACACAGCAAAACAACACTTGAACAGCCAATACATATAAAACACGCTCATGGATAATTTGAGTAAGTCAATACCAATTAAATAAAAGGGATGAAAACCACTGCAATCATTATTGTGGCTGGATAGTCTTAACTATCTTGGTAGTATGCAATATAACAACGTAGATTTGTGCTGAGGTGCCTAAACAAAAGACAGAGCATACCTCTTTTCGTCAAAATGCCCAAGTAATATGATAAACATTGAAATAGAACAGTGGAAAAAAAACCCTCCCACCATTTATTCTTCATACAAATAGATGTTATTTGTATACGCAGGCTGTCAGGCACACACGCACCCTTTTTAAAGGCCTGGTTTTCCAAGTAGATTTTATTCCCCGCGCCCCCCCTCCCCCCCAAGTAAATATAATTGAAAGAAGCAAAAACTCCAATAAAATAAGAAGCAGAATAACTGATACCCCCCAAAATCTAGAGCAGGTACAAATTATTGTTGACTCACTTTGTAAATTGCCTGTCCACTACGAGCTTCCAGAGTAATGTAACGAGGAAAAAAAATGCTTTTCAATCACTGCCATCCATCATCTTGGTAAACAAGTAAAACGTATACTCTGCCATCTGCTAGCTATTAGTCTGTGTAATCATAAAATATCATGTAATGTAATCATAAAAAACCACTATTATTACCCACTCTTTCAATTTATAAGCAAATATTTCTATCTGTCAAATGATTTCATGCTAGCATGGGGCTTGAACCTTCTGCGCTGCTTACCATCAATCGAGTCGCCAATCTAAGATAAGTCTGTCTCCTGGTCGCTCCTCCTACGTTGGGAAAAGGCTCAGCGTGGCAGTACTCTATCTGATCCCAGCAGAAATCACACGGAGAGAAGGGGCAATAAATGATCCAGCTTGTCAAGGACCTCAACAGTTCAACAACAAGGGCTACGAGACAGTCACTGCTCTTGTTCAGACAGACTTAGACGCCACCAGGAGAGAAGAGAGCTCTCATTTCTGAGATTGGTTTTTTTCCTGGACCACGTTCTATTTAGTTTTGATACTTGCCGTTAAACACGCTTGTATGAGAAAGAGCCCTAGAAAAGTTACAGGTTTCTCAAATTTGTAATTTTTTAATTTTTAAATTAAATTTTATTTAATTTAAAAATTAAAAATAAATTTTAACTTCTTAATTAGAGATGAGAATTAAGAAATTCTCATCTTTAAAGGTACGGTAGAAACAGCTTTATTCTAAAAAGTGCAAGTCAGAGGAATAACTTTTAAAAAAAAAAAAAGATTTACAACCAAAACTATCCATTAGATAGCAAATACATTAGTGAGCAACTCTGAGGAGGGAAAATGGTAACATTTTTCTAGTGATATGTATTACTAAAGTATTTTTAAACATCCTAAACAACATGATCTTGTTCCTAGTCATTTTTCAATAAACTGAAAAGTGAAGGTCACGTAAAATGACATTTGCTGTTTTCACCAGCTCACAGAACTTGCCAGAGTTATCACACCATCAGACCACGCGTAACCCAAGGGTCCAGTTCTAGACCTTGGACACCTATGCCGTATTTTTGGACACCTTATTACATATTTTTAATTCACAGCAGAAAAATCGGGGAAGACTCTGCTTAAGTAGCGCCTTTACCCGCCCCCCCCACCCCCACCAGCTAAATACCCAAGACAAAGGTAACGGTGTGAGACCAAGCCACCATTTCAGGCGCAGGTGACCCCCGTTGGTGACGCACACAGGTGATTCTCCGCTGGCTTCAGGGCTAGAATCTGCTCCTGCGGCAACAAAACCAGGCTGAAAGCGTACTGTAGGAACACCTGGGGTTTTGGTGGTCTGCCAGGTGCCACTGTCAATTGAAACGGTGACTTGTTTTTTTAAGATCTAACAGATCCACCGGGCATAGATGGACTTTGAAACTCTGCATGAACGCATCTCTCAAGCTACACAAGTCCCTTTTCTTTCTTCAGCTCGGCCATTTCAGCACCAACCCAGTTACAACCTGTCAGAACCTTCCGTTTTCTTCCGTGTCTTGGCCAGTAACATTCTGACATATCCCAAGAACGTTATCAGTATACCCTAAAAGCATGGTCCAGGGGCCCAAAGCAACTAATACTGTGAAAACACAGCTAAAGGGACAGGAGGGAGATTCTGCTCTAGGAACATGAGCGTGGGGTCCACGCTAATGAAAACCAACCCCCATGACACCGCGTTACTTTTTCAGGTGAACACCTGAATCCCTGCGGTAATGCGGATTCTATTTGAGGAACGGCCACTCAGTCTGACAGATGGTGCTGCCGGTCCTGTTTGGGAACCTTTTAAGGAACAGAAGTCATTCAAACTCCTGAAATAAGGAGGAAACTCACCCAGCTCTCTCAAACACACCCATCTCCTGAACCTCCTGTAATCATCTTTTCCAGCTGTTTGTTAAATAGTTCTGCAGTTCATAAGGCAGACACTGTTTAAATTACGAAGGAGAGTTTCAAAATTGCACTTAAAACCCACACTATCCACACTGCAAAATTAATCTCTTCGAAATTATGGAATGAAGTGTATAGGATAGCAAGTGAGATTTCCCATCTAAAACTAAATGCTAATACACACAATGAAAAATCTTCTTTTTGTTTTATGCGTTATCATGCAACGTTTAATTCTAGAATCACAGATTTACTACAGAGTCCATGACCATTTTCCTGTACGTACATTCTATGGTATCAGAAGTAAAACTGCATCTGCAAGCATCAACCTCTCACTTTCTTAAATTCCTAAACTTTGTGCATCTAACTTCAAAATTAAATTAAATTTATTTTATATATATATATATATATACACATATTGCACTTAAAAATTTAGCAATTGCCACTGTCATAAAACCAGGTACATGAATAACAGAAATGAGATAGTGATATTAAATTGGGTTTCAGTCTGGAAGAGGTTTTGTTTCCAAGGATGCACCCTTTAAGTCTAACCAACTTGGTCATTAATGCCACTATCTTTACATCACTGATAGTGAAAAATTAAAGGAAGCCTCCAAAACTAAAAGGCACTTCCTTTTTCCTGAATAAATTCTGTAATTAGGCCATATAGAATATGACATGAAAAAAGGAATGAAGTGCTTCACAGAAGCTTACAAGGACTTCAATATACAATTGTGCAATATTTTTCAGTTGGACACAAGCACAAGGAGAGCAAACAGTCAGAAAAAAAGTAATTTTCTGAACTACTTTCTGAATTTCTCTCTCTGAAATTTTAAAACCGAGATCCTTCTCCGAAACATTGCAGCAGCGTGCATCCTGCACCCTTGAAATAATGCACGAGGAGGAGGGAATGCCCCACGAGAGACATACGACGGAGATGATTTATGTCAACCCAAAGTTACATTAGAAAATTGGTGCAAGAACTAAAGAACATTTCATTTAGTTTTTAGGTTTCTTTACATTAAGAAATGGGGTTGAAAATTCTGTTCAACCAGAAAAGTTTGATTTTCATATATTAACCATGTGGTTAACTTGCAGCAAAATCACAAAACAGTTTGCTATCACCAGTTCTACACGCTACGGTGAAAGATGGCATGTAGTTCTTTACAATATCTCTCTTTTAGTCTATCTAAGTGTTTCTTTTCAGAATTCGTAACATCTGACTGCTTCAGAATTTCTAACACTGGCTCCACAGGATCTAACCAAAAAGTTGGATTCGGTTCGTCGTCTTTACTGAAGGTTGTAAAGAGAATGCAGAAAAACATTTGCTTGACAATTTTCCCTCTGTACTAATAGCCCAACTCCGTCGATGGTTGACACGATAGAACTGTCAGCACTCTAAAAACGTTTACCAGGCTAACAAGGCAGCAGAGGTGAGCACTGCTCCATCACCTAACGGTATTATTTCAACCCGGAGGACTGAGCCCTGACATACGACCACTACACCTGCCAAACTGGCCAAAGAGCCTTAGGGGTGCAAGTTTAAGCAAGACGACACCCAGTTCTGTGCTGAGTCAGAATAGGTCATGGATAGGTGACGTGGTTCAACATAAAATCTGCTTATAGAAAGTGAATCGAGAAAAAAATTCAGAACAATACAAACCAGAGGAACGAATTAACACCGAGCCAGAACTTGCAGCATACAGGCATTTTGATCTGGTACTGGAGCACTGGATGTTCCAGTATCCTGGTGTGAGCGACACAGGATTAATTTCAGTAATTTTACTTTGCAGTAAGGTCTCTTCTAATGCTTGGGAAAACTGCACTTTTAGAAGACTCTGGTGTCTGAATTTGTGAAAATATTTACTTTATAAGTCAGCTCTGGTGCGTGGGTTTCAAGGTCTCAGTGTTTTCGAGCCTTGCCAGGTGCGGGGATGAGGAGGAGCGAGACCCGGGCACTTGACCCAAGCTGCCAACAGGATTATTTCATACCACGAACGTCACGTTCAATATAAATTAGAAAGTCTGCTGAGGAGTTCTTTCTCTCTCTCTCCCTTGACGGCTGCCATCCTGAGAACTCCTTGCTCCGGTGCTGGACCCTGAGCCCTTCCCTTCCTCCCGCAGCCGCAGCACTCGCAGTGTCCCACATTGGCCCTCCCTGCTGGGAGTGCACGGCTTCTGCTGGGGGAATGGGCTGGGTATGATCCTTGTATGTTTTATATCGGTATCAGGATCAATACTGGTTCTCTGGTGTTATTAATGTTAACTATCTCGTCTTATTCTATTAAATCTGTTTATATTTCAACCCTTGTGTTTCCTTGTCTTTTCCCAATTCCCCTTCCTGGGCGGGGAGGGGTCATCGGGTGAGAAAATAATTGTCTCAATGCCAATAAATTGTTGTGGGCTCCTCAAGCCATAACGTTCAGGGACCGGTTTGTTGCCCTGTTAAACCAGGGCGTATTTTGAAGGCCAGGAAACAGAGGTACCCGAGCAAGAAGAAGGGAAGCGGGGCACGGGGTGTGGGGCTGGACCTGGGGGGGAAGCCCCAGCACCAAAAAAAGCCACCAGTCCCACGGCAGAAAAGCAGGCAGCAAGAAGATGGAGTAAAGGTAGCTAAAACCCCACCTTCTCCCGTGCTGCCCAGTGAATCTCCAATAAATGTATGTCTTTTTATGCCCAAAACATAACTTAATTGCCACTTGGCAAAGTGTATTTGCAATAAATATCAAAGCGATATTTTCTAACAAAGGAAAGGCAGCATAACCGGAAAGTAAATTATAGCTATTAATTCCCCACCCAAATTTCTGATGTTATCCATTACACATCTTTGTAATTCTATTATGGCTATGAGTTCATGACAGTCAGATATTGTTAGAGCAGCCCACTACTTTTAAATGACAGCTCTCTCACTTGAGATATCAATTGGGGGGGGGGGGAAGTTAACAATTC
>VWZL01001279.1:0-33475 GCA_013396915.1 Stercorarius parasiticus | reverse complement strand
TAAAAGACCGCTCTCTCACTTGGGATATCAATTGGGGGGGGGGGGGAAGTTAATAATCCAAGTAGAGTTCAATTTCTCGCTATTGCAGTCAACATTTCAACTCTCCATAACAAATGGCCAGACAAGATTTTAACTCTGTAATAAATGACTATGCCGCATTTTAACAACCCATAACAAATGACTCTGCAACACAACAATAAAGTATCTTCCCTAGTTTTAGAGGAGTAAATAAGGGAGATGAATATGAAAAAGAAGGGACTCGGATGCAAGATCAGCACAGCTATTCGTATTTTCAGGAAACATCTGATTGTGAGACTGAAATTGTGCATTAATTGAGGGTTTGCTTGCATTTCTAATGCATACCTTTAAAGATACAAATAATACCATATTGTCAGGAAAAAATGTTGGTATTCAGCACTTCAGATTCAATGATGTATTTAGTAGACGTTTAGGTAGCGGTGTACTTTGACTAACTAGAGGAAAAAGCTTTTCATACAGCTAGATGTTAAAATCTTCAACTGGTTTTGGTAATACATCGTCCACCTCCTGTACTCACACAGCTGGTTGGAGGCCTTCATGTGCCAGATTTATCTTAACACTATGTATTCCTAAGGCCAGGACTATCGTCTTCATCTGTGCAATGCGCAGTGCGGTAGAGCTCCGTCCCACAAGGGTCTATTGGCCTTGTGGGCTGTGCTGAACAGGCATGCTAAACAGAGACGCTGAAGCGTTAAGGTCAAGTACGTCAGCCGAGGTCACTGGGGACCACAACAGTGCAATTAGACAACAGGTCCACCAGGACACTAAGTCAGGGCAACAAGTTCTCTAGCAATCTGTAAAAAATATTTTGCTAACATTTTTATTATTTGTTGTACAATATTCAGTCTTAAAGAACAGATATATATACTCCCTTACATGACAAAAAAATAAAAATCAACAGGGGACTAGGAGCTGGATTATTAAAAACACTTGGGGCCCTTCAGGTATTAGAAAGGTGTCTCTAGGGATTCTCGAAAGTCCAAATGCTTAATTCCTACTTAATTCCATACGTACAAATAGGGTCTTGACCCTTGTCTCTTGACAAGAGATTCTTACTGAAACTCAGAACAGGGGCTGTGCTCCCATTTTCCAAGGCAGGGTCCACACTTGGCAATTCACTTCAAGCGCTTTGATTTCAAGTGGCTTTTAACGGGCTCAGAGACTGACATGAAAATATAAGCGTACCAGGTGCATAGCTGTTATTTGCTTTGTCCCTTGCAATGATGATCCAGTGACCTACCAAGTTAACCTTAGGTGAAGTGCTGTAATATTCCACTAAATCAGAGCGCATTCCTACTTCTAGGTTTATGTTCTAGAGAAATATCACCTTTCCGAGCAGACCTGAAGAATTTCTGATTCTAGTACGAGCAGGTATTAAGGGATCTTAAAAAAAAAAAAAAAAGCCTCTAGAAAAATACACCAAAATTTTCTCTCAAAAGCTGGAAAATTAGTCACAGTAAAGAAGACAGCTTAGTTTTATTCGCAGTATGAAATTTCTGTATGTTAGACTATTTCTTAAAATATTTTTTTATAACAGTTTCTCAGTCAAGTGGTGAAAAATCCCAGGACGCGGTACATGGATGGGTTTTTCTGGCACGCGTTTGGAATGACCGGCATAACCCACCAGTAGCACGTTCCCTGAACTCGGGGAACGCGAGTGCCACATCTACATCGAACAAACTGGGTTTGCTTTAAAAGAAAATATGTTCCCAGAATGCGTACCCAATGATATATTTGGGAAAAGATGTACAAGACAGACTACATAAACACCTCCTCTTGCAATGTTTTCATCGTAATTCACAAAGACAGCGCCTTCGTCTTTCAAAGACACTTGCTATGAGGTAGCGGGTAAACTAACTTCTCATTCCTGAAAATATCATTTACAACAGTGACAGCTTCAGCTCCTTGCACTTCACCAACACCGCAGCTGAGTCCCTTTCTTCAGAGCGTAGGGTCCGTACTGAACACAAAAAAAATAATTTCCACAGACACAAAAAGTGATAAAACCTTATGGAAATCTTTATCTTCAACCACCTATTTAATTTTTTATAAGCCCTTGATTAGCTAGAGGGTTACACGAGGAAAACCCTACACCTTCCCCCTTTTATTTGCTCTCCAAGAACCCACGTAACAGGAATTTCGTGTTTTAATGAGGTCATCCACTACTTTCAGATCCTTTATTCTCTTGGGAATATTACCATTCTCAAGCTATGCAACTTGATGCACACACCACACCACTATTTTTTCCAAAGCTGAAATATTTTTTCCAGAATACCAATATTTTCCAGCTGAAAATACCTCTACAGAGATAGGTGCGAGCTCCCCATCTCAGCATTAGCACCGAATGAGGACTCCTATTATACATTCGAGAAACAGAAAATAAATGTATGTAAACAATGTTATAAGGTAAGCAAACTAAGCATTTCAGGAGTTACAAAACACTCCATGGTGGCTTGAAAATATCAAAACAGATGCCAACGAGTAAAATCCTAACACTGATTTAAAAGCAATGAAGGTCTCTTACCTGAGTACTCTTAGAGGGCATCAGTTAAAAGCTCTAGATCAAACCAAACAGGCTTGGTATGTTAAATTAAGCTGCATCTTACCCAGAAGTTAAAAAATGGGACACCCAAATCAGAATCAGGATCTAAAAATCCGCAAAATACACTGCAAACTCCTTCCTGCAGCTTCCTAATGGGAATGGCGGAGCACTGGACTTGCCTGCCAAGAGAGGCTGTGAAATCTCCATCCCTGGGGATTTTCTGAGCTTGACTTAACCAGACCCCGAGGCACTGGACTCCCCTTTGAAGGCAGCCCTGCTTCCAGCAAGAGGTGGGACGAGATGACCTGAAGATACCGAAATTATTCCCCGATTTACCTTATCGTACACCGGAGAAGCCCTTAGTGAGAGCTGTTACAACTGCAAAATATGCATTCAGGATCTGAATAATGAGTTTCCCAAACAAACAAACAAAAAAAATGTATATATCGCTATATTATCCTGAAAAGGTGTCCAAAAAAATCAGTTGGAATATCTTCAAGTAAACTAATGGAGATGTACTATTTTGACAGAGTTAATAAAAAAAGGACTGCAGGTCCCAGGAGCTTAAGGCTCTTTTGAAGTGGCTTTGGCACAGTCCCTTCTCCATGGCCGCCCTGGCAAATGTCCTCATCCTTCCCATAAATTAGGCATCGCAGTGGAGATGGTTAAACCTCCTCGTCAGAGCCCGACCTCATGAAATCCTCTTCACCGTGTGTGCAGCCCTTCTCAGGGCGCTACAACTTGAAGGCATTCCAGATTAACAGGTCGTACCTCCAGGAAAATGAGTGAAAACGATGGCACCGAAACACACAGCGATCCCAAAATTTGGTTTGTAACTTCAGCTAATGTTAAAACAAAATGATGTAAGGGTGCATTTATTTCCCTCAGTTTCCTCACCAGCGAGAGCAAACTGCTCAAAATTATTCTGCATATCCAAACTCCTCCTAACGTAGCTTTTTCTTTCCATCAGGGAATTTCTCATCTCCCGTGAAACCAGATCGCACCGATTCCTCCTTCCCCCAGAGTATTCCCCCAATCTTTGGGGAAATACTACTCCCATTACCACTTTCAGCTCCCTTTGTATGATGACCCATCGATCAGATTCATAAATGCCTTCAAAACCACCTAAGACGTGATTAACTGCATCTGAGTTCAAATGTGAAAAATCAGTTTGCCTACCCAGTAGCTATTCCTTTGCCAAGGATGCTCCCTTTAATAATAAAGTCAAATATTAACATCGTTATTAGGCCTATGCCAGGTGAAACTTTTGCACATCACCACCTGCGGGTTCGGTTTCCCGCGGCGTTTTCAGCCCAACATTTGTACATCTTCCACGGCCCGGTACCAAACTGAATCAACACGCAGAAGACACCAGATTACCTCACCCATCACCGCATCCTTTCAGCCGCCCACCGATGAGAATCCCATGCATGCCAGAGCCTAACGAAGTTAAGGAAATTTCCTAACAATTTAAACCAACCCAAGTCACTAACTTCTGCTGTCCTCCCCTGCCGCCCTGTCCGGAGTCCCTCCTTTGCGTTGACATTTTGATGACTGCAAGGCGCACTGTTTCAGAAAGCAGTCACAACGCCGGAGGAAATAAGAAAAGCTTAAGGTTAATATTTGCTTTAAGCAGCTTTCTGAACCAGCCTTGCATGGCTTTATATAAGCACCAGCGACGACACCAAAGAACAGCGTGGCCCTGCCTTACAGCAACAGGACACCAACCTCACAAATGTGAGTTACAGTTAAAAAAACAAAAAAGCAAAAAAAAACAAACCAAAAACAGAACCAAAAGGCAAATATTTCTTGCTATTTTCAATAGTCTTGGAAGTACGCAACATACCTACGTTGGCACCCCCTTCCTGAAACACAAAAATCATCGGACATATTGTGCCTTCCTGATTTTCAGCTTTTCTGTAAGCATTTATTCGCTGCCTAAATGCCAAGTTTTTTGGCTGAATTTCAAGGCAGCTGCTGCTTCCAAGTTGAAAGGGAAGTTTTTTAGCCCCTCGGTTTACACTGGTAATTGGAGGTCAGGAAAAAATAAAATGTAAATTTATTTTATCTATTACACAGAGCCAAACTGAACGATTACCTATGGTCTAAGACACAAGAGTAGATTTTTTTCCTGAAACCTCCAATAATTCTACTGAGGCTTGCTTTTAAAATATTTTCAAATACTTTTTTAAAAAAGGAAACTTAAAAGGTCAATGTCAATCCCATTATTTCAAATGGTCTTTACACAACTTAAGAGCATAAGACATTCAGTGTTGCCCACGAATTTGATTAGTCTCCAAATCAGAGTACCCAAATTACAGAAGCACCATAAAACCCACCGTGCTGCTAACAGCATGTGAGATGATCGAGTTTGTTATGCATTTTAGGAAAAGTTGATTCTCATCTAGTTTATATTGTACTGTAGTCTGATTCCCCCTCCCCTGCCCACAACTTCGTTTGCACAGAAGTTCTCTTTACAACGGCACAACTGTGAAATCCCAATTAGACGGAGCAAATCTGCATGTGATATTTTAGCACGTTCAAGAGATTGAAATCATTCTTTAAAATACTCTGCAGCATCATAGGGTATTTCATCCAAAGTTTCAGCATCTGTACAAAATAGCTTGCAGAGATTTGTTACGTGATATTCTGAAATACCCTGCAGGACTAAAAGGTCTCTCTTGATTACTTATTAGGATCTCAGGAATTCTTTAAAAAAGCTTAGTAGAAGATCCACTTATAAGGCTGTCAGGTTCCGGCCAAATCAGCTTTATTGGAGAGGGAAACGGTCAGACAACAAAATGGTAAAGATGAATACGGGCAAAATTAATTGCATTGTTTATCCTTAGGTACCTGTAGCTCTTAGAATACGTTAAGGAGACGGGTATCGCCTGGAGAGATTCATGTGCTAGGGATTATTTGCAAATAATTTTTTGCAAGAAGTGTAACAGACGTTCCTCTTAATGAAATTAAGTAAACTTGCAAATAATTTATTCGAAAATTTACTTAATTTCATTAAGAGGAACGTCTGTTACACTTCCCACCACCACAACCATTTCCTTCATTAAGACGTGCAGCCATTGCCTTGTATTCGCTTTAGCCGTCAATGTACATTTGACGCGTGGGTTCAACTGCCTTTATTTAAAAAAAGATAATAAATTAGCCTAACAGAAGCTCAATGTGAAACACCAACAGCAACGGATTCAGTAACAATCTTCATTAGAAAAGTACTTTTTATGTCCTCGTCCGCAGCAGGGGGAGTCGTTTCTGCTCCACCGCATTCACTTGGCCTTTCTCTTGCTGCCTTTGCAAACGGAAGCCTGAAATTCCTTGCAGGATTTGTTGGGAGTGGAAAGTGTTCTGCATTGCTAGCACCCGGCATCCCTGCGTGTTGCTGCACGCCACCTCCAAAATGCGCCTTCTGCCTTAAATGCAAACGGAAGGTGCTTGGCACCACGAAAAAAGAAAAAAAAAAATTAATTCTGAATTTTAGAAACCTTCCAAAATACTGCTGAAGGAAAATCACTTCTTGTTGACAATGCAGTCAATGGGACCCTGAGGGTCGGACTCCATGACCTTAGAGGTCCCTTCCAACCTAGAAAATTCTATGATTCTATGCTGTAATATTACACGAGTTAAAAGGCCTACATTTTTTTTTTTCCAAATTGGAAATAATGCTCTCCGTCATCTTGTTAAGTCAATTTAACGCTGGGAGTTTTACAGTCTCACAAGAGCGATATGAACTAGTATGAATTTCTTTGAGGTAACAGTGATATCAGCTTCTACACGAAAAAAAATCGTTCTGCAGCTATACATAAAACTAATTTTGGATACTTTCATTAATACTACAAACAAGATACAGAGATGAAAAAGAGAAGAAAAGTGAATAGTAGTGAATATGTCCGGTTAGAATGTAGTTTACAGAGAAGCCATCTAAGCACTGGCTATGCAACTGTCGGATACAGAGCCTTGCAAATAAACTGCTAAGGTTCATAAATGGGAAAATGCTATTTAAAGACAACATAGGGTCCTAGAATATTAGATGTAAATACATATCTTAAGTAAAAAAACCTCAAGTTTATAGATTTTACCAAAGGAAGCTGAGGTAAACCAAGGAAGGCCAGAATGTTGTTTCAGGCATTTTTGAATATATTGTGCAAACTTTCCAGCATTCCATAAATTAAAACAAAACACACATTCCCTCTTTATCAGTATGCCATATTTGCATTTTCATGTGCTTATTCTAAAAGTAACCTAACCATGCACGTGACAACGTATGTACGTGTAGTTACCTTTTCCAGTGGTAGGAATCCTTCGTGGTTACCAAGCCAGCAATGAATTTTATTACCGCAGGGATAAAGCTCATGCACGAACCTTACAAAAGACGGATGACCCCTTTTTTCCTCAAAGGGGAGTTCCACTGTTACAATAACGATGACTGGCAAAACAATCATGCCATCCAAAGCCTTAACCGATTCACGCTGGAACTCAAGATCTGTCAGTAAAGCTGCTCGCAAAGGTTACTGAGAATGCTTATGATCCTGGCAAAAATGGCATTAGATGATAGTTTTTCAGATAGCTANACTTTTTACATAGAAGTATACATAATGGTCTGAAGCTGCGGCAGGGGAGGTTTAGGTTAGATATTAGGAAGAATGACTTTCCTGAAAGAGTGGTCAGGCACAGGAACAGCCTGCCCAGGGAGGTGGTTGAGTCACCATCCCTAGAGGTATTTAAGAAACATGTAGATTTGGCACTTCAGGGCATGCTCTAGTGACAGAGATTGTAGGGGGTTTTTTGTGTGTGTGTGGTTGGACTCGATGATCTCGAAGGTCCTTTCCAACCATGAAGATTCTATGATTCCATGATTTGTATACTAGCATTAAAAATTGATAAATCTTTAAAGACGTACATCTGGAGAAGTATCTAGCAAGCAGTATAAATACCAATACTTGTTTTAAATGGACTGCACATTTAAGTCTTAAAGTACCAGCATTGGGTCTTCTATGATAAAATTTATTATACTGGCAAATTCTACCATACACAGTGTTTTTGTGTACTTAGAAGAGTATTTCCAAGGAACACTCATGGATTAAGGAAACACTTGCAATAGTCTTACAAACAAATAAGAAACGCGCTCAACAGTTACTTACAATGAAACATAAAATATCCCCCCTAATTTACAAGTATAAAAAGACTCAGTTATAAGCGAGAGCACCACATACAACTAAACAGAATGCTAAAAAGCTACTTTATATGTATTATTAACAGCAATATTCAGCTATTTAGCATTAAAGAATAACACTAAACCCTCCCTTGTAGGTGATTATTTTCATTGTTGATAGGTCAGTAACTGAGATTTCAGGAGTTAACCTCTGACTAAGAGGAATCAAGTCTTTTTAGGTCATGAGGTCCTACGTCTCAGAAGAGGAGCATAAAAGGCCCAAGATAACAAGCACACACACAGGTTTCTCTTAATTTGCCCTGTTGGATTCCTATAATAAGTGCTTAACAACTCCATCCCCAGAGCAACTCTGCAGTCATCAGCAAGACCGTTTACCACATGATTTAGCAAACATATTTCCAAGATTTTCACTTACATGCGCTACACGGAATTGGAACAGGAATTAATGTAAGGCGATTTATGGGCAATATCCTTCTCGCCTTCACAGTTCTTTTCATATCAGATCCAAGAGGAGAAAGAAGCTGAATTTCCATGAGGCACACAGAAGTTGGAATGCTATGGGATCACTCTCCTCCTCTCCCATTTACTGCCTTATGGGCAGTCAATAAAGGATTGTGCCCTTCCTCTCTTTCAGGCCAGGATTTGAAGGAAGATGATGAAAAAAAATAAGATATTCAAAATGTCGTAGCATTCACATAAACCAGTGATGGAATTCATACCATTTATAACATTCACAATGAAGTATACAGCCATCTTCCACAAAATCATAGAATCACAGAATCATGTAGGTTGGAAGAGACCTTTAAGATCATTGACTCCAACCATTAACCTCACACTGCCAATTTACCACTAACCCATGGCCCTCAGCACCACCTCTACACGTCTTTTAAATACCTCCAGGGATGGCGACTCTGCCACTTCCCTGGGCAGCCTCTTCCAATGCTTAACAACCCTTTCAGCGAAGAAATTTTTCCTAATATCCAATCTAAACCTCCCCTGGCGCAACTTGAAGCCGTTTCCTCTTGTCCTATCACCTGTTCCTTGGAAGAAGAGACCGACCCCCGCCTGGCTGCAACCTAGAGAGCGAGAAGGTCTCCCCTCAGCCTCCTTTTCTCCAGGCTGAACACCCCCAGCTCCCTCAGCCGCTCCTCACAAGACTTGTGCTCCAGACCCCTCACCAGCTCCGTTGCCCTTCTCTGGACACGCTCCACCACCTCAATGTCTTTTTTGTGGTGAGGGGCCCAAAACCGGCCACAGCCCTTGAGGTGGGGCCTCACCAGTGCCGAGTACAGGGGGACCATCACCGCTGCAGTCCTGCTGGCCACACTATAACATTCATAACATTCACAACAAAGTATACAAGCACTGAGCAGTTTACAGATCTTGTGACATAAACTTCAGCTCGGCCTTGGAGTTGTGTTTTTTTAACCCCCCCTCAGCTGTAAGGCAATGGGATCTACTCTAACCTTACATATCTTATTGGTAGTAGCTGTTGGTATCTGCTCACCATCCTCTATTTATTTAGTTTATTCCTCCTGCCCATCAGCAGTTATTTAAATATACCCTATTAAATATGCCCACACAGAATGGTGCACTTCTCAAAATAAAGAGTGTTTTCTGAAGGGCAAAAATCTTCCCTTTTACCAGAGTGAATGCCAATTGACTTTTTTAAGATTATTTGATTCCAAGCTGATACTAAAGCACTGATGGCAAAGTTCTAAAAAGCTTATAGTCTCTTCCACCACCTCATGAAAACAAACAAAAATTCAATGCTGTTGGAGGTCACCATACAAAACCTAACTGGATATAACCTTCTGTGTGGGTAATGAATTGCTGATGGTTACTCTCCAAGTGGAGTTCTCCAGGCAGTGCCCAATCCACCTGGAGTGGTTTTTGCTGCAGGGGAAGGTTGTTGTTTATGGTGACTTCCCATGAGAAGTCACCAAAAGTCTTTAAAAATCCACACTGATCAAAAGGATCCAAACTGGGAGGAAGTTAGGTTGGACTGGTGTCGTGTCCCTCCCCTCCCCCCCTCCAGGTCCCCCCCCCANCCCCCAAAAAAACCCCACCACCTAAACCTTCAACCCTGATTTGTATTTTAGGCACACTCGTATCATCATTTTGACATGGATGTTTCTAGAAACAGAATAAACTGCCTTGTCTATGGTAATTTTTAGTCTTTTGGTACCTCATCTTCCACCCAGTTCTCAAAGACCACTCATTACAGCTCTGAAATATTCACCACTAGGAGCGGGGAAAAAACACACCCCACAACCAAAACCCAACAAAAACCCAACCAACCAACCACGGTTTCTATTTTCACTTCTTTAAAAAAAAAGAAAAAACAAAAAAAACCAAACAAAAAAACCCCAAAACCAAAAATACAAAGAAGAAGAAGGAAAAAAAAAAAGGAAAGGAGCAGGAGGTAGGAAGTTACAGCTTAACGTCAATTAACTTCAGTTTCCAGAGAAATATGGAAGTAAATAGTGCAGGATGGATAAATGACTGAGCTGCCATCTGCTGCTGTTCTCAGCAGGTCTATGGAAACGCGGCTACCTCGGTGAAGTGGTTGCCAAATACTGGAGTAAAGAGGGCAGTACGTAACCTGAGGGGAGCGAGGCAACGAAGCAAAGCTTTGATATCCGCTTGTCAGTAGGAGTTACCTACATCCATCACCTTCCTAATCCCAAACCAGAGAACCTCTTCAGCTAACATAAGCACCAGGCGTGTTCTGGATCTGCATCTCCCTGTTTGAAGCTCCCACCCCTGCTGGTACGCAGAACTAGTCAAACAGAATATTTATTTGTCCAGAGATGTTCCTACTACGGCGGCAAAATAACATCAACCAGCACGGAGAAACTTTTAAACCTTTGGTCTGTTTTCAATCCCCTGAAAAAGCAACTAATCAGATCACAAACGGACTTTATAACAGGTTAGAAACCAGAGAAGCGCAAGCTCTAACTTTGGGTTTTTTGCAAACGGATTTTACATCAGGTTCTGTGATATACATTACCAGCTAATTTATTCCACACCCCACCCAGAGACATCATTGCAAAAAGTTATTATTCCAGGTACAAATGCCACTCAACTGGCCACCATCTTAATGACTGATAGAGAAGAAAACTAACAATGTTTTATCCACCCGTCAGTTTCTTGCAAATGGCAATTGCCCAAGGGGCAACCTGAATCACTGCGGTGACTTTAAACACTTCAGTTATGCGTATTGGCTAGTATTTCTCACCGGTTTCTGCATCCCCCCCCCAAAAAGGTATGGCACCAAGAAATCCTAACACTTCAGAAGTTTCGAAGCAGTGCTGCATCAGCGGCGTCACAATGCAACAAACACGCGCATGCACGCACACAGACAAAAAAAAAAAAAAAAATTAAAAAAAAATTAAAAAAATCAAACTTGAATTTTTTTTCCAAGCTCCTATTAACAAAAAAAAACCAAACCTGAAAATTCATCCAGAGGCATACCAATTTTTTTTTTTTTTTAGATTTTGAGTAAAAAGCAGCTGAGTTAGTTAGGAAAAAAACCCATGAGCACATACAAGCCCAGCCGGCAGAAATACGGCAGAACAAGCTTGATTTCTTTTGCCTGTTTTTCAGTGGTCGTATACATCAGAGCCTCCACATCTCTCGGGCAGAGCTCTTTTTCCTTTCACACCAGTTTTCAGATTCCGGCGAAAAGCAACTCTTCTATGTTTTATATTTGTTTGTTATAAAACATATAAATACTGTAATTTAAGCCAAATACGCAGGCAACTATTGTAATTTACATCAACTTAATGATCCGGTTTATCTCAAAATTTTGCTGGCCATAAGAATTAGAGCTTCTGACTACTGATTATTAACTATTTGTGAGGGAGTAGTACTGGACCCTCCCTCTAAGTAAGCTGTGCAGAAGAATACTATTAAAATGTCTAGTTCAGAAACAAAGACAGAATTTCGACAGGAAAAATATGTTGCATTTTATTTTTTTTGATCAAAAAAATTCTAGTACAAGAATTACTTTTCGATTCCAATCATTCTCTCCTGAAAAGAAGTAAAATGAAAAAAAGTGTTTCTGTCGGACAGTTTAGTCATTGATGATTTGGTAACACATTTACAATGTATACAATGCCCTAAAGCAAAATACACAGAGAAAATAAGCCCATCCAAATAATCCAATGCCATAATACTAACTTGCTATTCAAAAAAATCTACCAAATGAGATGCTATCTCAAAGACTTTCAGTGTAGTTGCAGTCAAGACTACAGGAATATAGCTGTCTTGGACTGTGCCCACCAAAGCTTCTAAAAATATGCTTGGAATTATCCTTTTAGATGAAATTTTCAAGATAAAACTTCTTAGAATGAAGCAAGTGCCGGCAAGTTTTAATCAACAATTCCTCATTTTTAGAATAGAGATATTGTGCAGTAATGGAATATGAAGATGAAATGAGTAACTACAGCGAAATCAGAGGGGAATGCGACAAAATAGGCAGAATGACTGTCAGATCCCCAACTGTCCAGGAGCAGAGACGGATCTGGGAAAAGCCCGGCCACAATCATGAGAAAGCTGCAGCTGATCAGCACTCATCATTCTCTTCCTACCTTCAACTACTGCAACTTAGTCTAGAAGATCAAGATTTTGAGCTTGTTTTGTAAAACTGGCAGATTGTGATATCCTGGATGATATCCGAAAAACAACGCTTTTTTTAAGCTCTGAGAGTGCCCACCTTGAGTGTCTTCCCCATTATAATTGGGATAATATGGAATCATAGAATCGCCTAGGTTGGAAGGGACCTTTCAGATCATTGAGTCCAACCGTCAACCTAACTCTGACAAAAACCATCACCAAACCATATCTCTAAGCACTACGTCTGCCCGTCTTTTAACTACCTCCAGGGATGGTGCCTCAACCACTGCCCTGGGCAGCCTGTTCCAATGCTTAATAACCCTTTCAGCATCAATTTTTTTTCCTAGTATCCAGTCTAAACCTCCCCTGGTGCAGCTTCAGGCCGTTTACCCTTGTCCTATCGCCTGTCACTTGGGAGAAGAGACCGACACCCCCTGGCTACCCCCTCCTTTCAGGGAGTTGTAGAGAGCGAGAAGGTCTCCCCTCAGCCTCCTTTTCTCCAGGCTGAACAACATACGTATAATTTGGTATAGAAGCTGGCCCCAAATAAGAGCTTGATGACCTCAGAAGGTGGATGCCCTTCTTTATGAACACAACACGGAGAACACAATGTGGAAAGTTTCAGACATGACACAGCGGCGTGGAACAGCCTCTGTCAAATAGATGTCATTGCCAAGTGTCCGTGAGGACAATTATTATCCACCGATTTGCACGTCTCACCTTTTACCTTGTAGAGTAATTAAAAGACATTAAGGAATTTGGGGTTCAAGAACTGAAACAAGAAAGCACTAGTCCTTAAAGAAAAAGTATTTCTGAGGGCATGTCAGCCCTGGAAAAGCTTAATGCTGGGAGGTCAGCTTTGGGTCAAGATACGCCTTCTTCTCCTTCTCTCCATTGCAACACAGCAGAAACAGAGCTCTCGGGCTCTTCTTCAAGGAGAGACAGCAAGGGCTATCAAAGAGATATCTGCCGAGCTCTTAACAAAGAAACTGATCTAAATCAAACACTCCTGGATGCAAATGGAGCGCTAAGTCAGATGACTTATAGAAAAGTTCTAAATTTATCATAGCAAGATAGCAGCAGCTTAATTAAGGCTGTTATCAGCTTCCTCTATGAATATTTGCTCTCAGCTCTGCAGCTCTCGCCTCAGACGTCTGACTTGACTTAGCAACTAATACACATTAAAGACAAATTTCGATACTTGTAGGAAAGTTATGTGCAAATACAAATTTGTCAGGTTCCAATTTTGATCTCGTCTACCATGAACAACTTCTTTCTTCAAGTAGATTTACGTTAAAAAATTGTTTTAATTTAAGCACATTGGTTTTGATAGCTTGAGTAATTGGTGCTTCTGGTGACCTAGAAAGTAAGATTTAGTTCAAGAAGGCATTCACTGATAGCTACACAAGTTTGTTTTATTAATTTAACTCCAAAGATTTCAATATCAAGAACCAAGCACTGTATTCATTAATATCTTGCCTTTTATGAAGTTACTAGTGGTCACAAAGATTACTATTATAATCCTTCTGAACTGACGGTTATTGAAGATCTGCCTTTGTTCTGCAGATAATTGAGGTTTGTCTGTGAACAACGTTCTAGCCTGAATATTGGCAACGTATAGATCATTGCTAACCTGCTTCTTTTGGTGGAGGTTAATTTTATCCTTCTTGAAGCTGGCCTTTTTTCCTACCTTTTCTGCTCCATCTTCCTTCCCAAGAAATCCAGGCGTTTTCAAAAACCTATTACGGCTTAATACAAATTTACACCGTTCTTAAAAGTATCTGACAACAAAAAAAGGCAACTTGAAAATGACTGATATTTTTTTCTTCGTCTTCCTCTATAGCGTTTTTGTCTCCCTTTGTGAGACACTTGAGCTTATCCTCCGAAGAATCAACAGACTGCACAAGACAACAGAAAAGAGAAGTGCTAAAAACCTTTAAGAAATTATCATTACTTGGAGACTAGATGCGATGCCCCAAGGTGACACTGAAAGTAGAAAGTCAATGGGGGATGTGGCCTGTTCGAACATAGTCCCGCTGTCAGCAGATTCTCTCTATGACCAAAGAGAGGCACAAAGATGATGTATTATCGCAAATGGGGAGCAGTAGCTGACAAATACTTTCCACGTTCTTTACAAAAAGCAAGCCCCAATTCCTTCAAGTTGATCTATGAAAGCCAGCGATGCTCCAGGCAAGTGTACAGCTTCTTCTTGCACTGAAAAGCTAACAAGCACGAGGTCACATCGTGGCCACGCGTTTCTTGCGGACAACGTTTTTGCTGATATCCTCTTAATTTTAAAGCTTCCAAAGGAATACGGGTGTTCATCGGCGAACATCATTAGCTTTACCAACCACCATCGCTGTTTTTACGGTGTAGTAGTTAAAAATAGACAAAAAGAAGCACGGTAAAAGCCATGGGGAAGAAAGGAAAAGAGCAGCTTTTAGAACAAAACCAAACCAAAGTACTTTTTAAAAAAAGCAGCTAGAGCCACCAAGTGAAGATTGAATACTTGCTCCTCACATCATTTACAGATCCTTAAAGGAAACAATTTGCCACTGTCCGACAACATTGAGCAGACGATGATAACATCTATATTTAGGCTAACACTTTCAGCTACAAAAGATGGTGGTGCTTTTTTTTCCCTCCACTGAAATGTTCTAACAAATTCATTTTTTGGAGAAGTTTATTACTACTCAATAGGGAAAAAGTAGAAACGTGCCTTTGCCAAGTGAAATTATCACCATATTTGTCAAAGATAGAAACTTCCCAAAACATTCCTCTTGTGTCATCTGCCACAGCAGAAAAACTAGTGAGCCGATAAAGACACTAGCTTAGCGTGGGCTTGCCAAGGGAAGGCAGGACCCATGCTCATTCCAAGGCAAAAACCAGTGGTATACTGGGAACTCTGAGATGAGAACCCCGTGAAAGGCAAGAACAAGATAGCCGTCCTTGCTATTTTTGGTAATATCTATCTCATGATACCTATAAATCATGTTCTTCATGTAGAAAACCTCACAAAACAGCCTACACCTCAGACCCAGAAGATCCTATAGCATAGAACAACTGCCTGTTGGTGTCTAATATATCCAGCTCTGCATTGAAAATACCATTTAAAGCTTCGCCATGATGCCTCATTGCACTTAGAGCTGTACAAAACAGTACCTCTACGTATCCCCTGCTCCCCAGCCGACTCCCTGGCAGAAACAAAGCAAAAACCCAGGGCTTCACATGGGCAAAACTACACAGCAAGAGAAGCCTCGCTTTTTGCAGCCCAAATGAGGATGGATTCAAACCACTTCGCTCTGTCCCGATCTCACTCTGTTTGGAATGCAGATCTTATGAACCGGGACCTGGAAGTTACGGAATTACACAGAATTTGTACATCTCTCCCTGAAGTCACGTATTTTTTTTTTCCTGCTTTAAGTAAGTCAGAACACAGGTGCAAACTGACAACACATTATTGGAGTATTAAGAAATTTTATAAGAACACATAAATAAAAACGATCTTGAAGAATCTGAATGACCTGGGGGAGGGGGGGGGAAATAAAAAAAAAAAATAAATCTCTTCATTGCTTAAATATCTCTCCAAAGTCTTTGGCTTTTCCATGTAAAGAAGGGAAAACAAAGGAATTAGAATAGGTATTCTATGGAATATTTCGTTAAAGGCCAAAAACATGTATTTCTTTTTTTTTTTGTTGTACTCAGGCATCTGTTCTTACATTCTCGGCAAATGCAGCAGGTCTCAGCAAGATATTTAACCAGGCTAAGCGACACCCTGATTGAAGTTCTGAGAACAAAAGCAGGCCGAAAACATGTTCCATTTTGTATTAAAAATATTTACTTCCATCATTGCGTTATGCAATTCATAACCAATAAAAAAAAAATCCAACGTTTTTTAAAACACGGAGTTTTTTCATTATGCATTTCAATGATTTTTTTTTTTTTAAAATAGAAATATCTCATTTAATTTTTCAGTCTGTTTAATGAATCCCATCGGTTATTCATACATTCTTTATCATTCTGTTTGGCTACCAATCAAAGTTCTGCTGGAGAACAACAAGGACAAAAAGCAAGCAGGATCAGGAGTACGGTTTGATTTCCTTACGCTAACAACTATCATAAATTATTTACTGAACTTCAAAGCTTTGAAACTGATGATGAATATGGTGGGGAAAAAATAAGATGTGTTTGTTTACTATAAATTATTTATTACGTATGTTTTACAGTATAAGATATGCACAAAATAATAAAAATGTGTTATGTTCGTTTCATTAAAATTTCCTGTTCTTTCTGTCCATTCAGATATGATGAGATATCAATAATGAGATACAAAAAATCTGAAATCCTGAAAAAAAAAAAAGGATTACATGCATACTTTGCAGGAAGAAACTTACATCTGTATATGCGAAACATTACTCGAGATGAGACAAAATGAAGCCTTGAATCAAAAATAAACTACTTACATAAGCCAACTCAAGTAATAAAACATTTAGAACCTAGAATAGGAGTGGTAGCTGAATTCAATTCATACCCAAACCGGTCAGATCAAAGAATTAACATGTCAATCCTTCTAAGCGAAGCAGGATATCAAACCGGGCCAGCAGCTACAGACCCAAATTTCCCCCTGATTTCAAAGTCAGTCTGGGGCGGCCGGTGGGATGCCAGACAGCTATTGTTTTTAACGTGCCTTAGGTCAAACGTGGTAAACTTCACACTTCTAACCAGCGCTGTTTGTAATAGATTGGATGGAACACGTTTACAAAAGAATCAATAAATGTAAAGACTGGAAAGAATTAGAGAGGCTTGCAGGCTTGTACCTATTGTCTGGGGGAATTAGATGTCAGTTTGAGTATTATAGCGCCAACAAAGGTTTCCTAGCTTTAATTTACTAGGACACATAATGGGCGATGTAGAAGCTGGGAAACACTAGTCGGTCTGAATACATTACTTAACAAACAGTTTAATGAATGTTACAAACATTATTATAGCCCCGGCATACTCTCTCTGCTCATTCATTTTTACTCGGCAATCTTATCGTGAAAGGACGTTTCTTTGTGAGGCGGCTCCACTTAAACTTGAAGTCTCAGAAGCAAGAAACGCTACAACAGGTTCAAAACACGGATCTAAATAAATGGCAATAAACAGCAACGCTAAAAGCTAGATAAATAACTAGCAATACCCAGCTTTCCGGTCTGTCTCACACGGACAGCATAGATTTTTGCAGAGCTCACGTGCTTTTACAGGTTAGCTATGCTACATCCTAAATACACACCTTCAGCAAAGTCTCCCATTTGTAAAACTAAACAAGTGTATAAAAGGAGACAAGTAAATAAATGTGGAAAGGACAAAAAAAAAAAAAAAGCCACCAGCACATTCTTTAAAACTGAAAAGACTGGCTGATATCAGAAAACATAGCCCAAGTCTGGTTCACACATTAAAAGGAGTAATAATTTCTTTCCTGAGGATGTTTAATTCTTTAAGTAGTGCTTGTGAAACAGAACATCCATACCCTCTTCTAATTAAATATTCCAATCACCTTATTTTTTTAGTCCTCAATTCAGTCTGACTTTAATTCAAACGTACAACCTAAATCAAAAAAGGCACGACTCCTGCCTTCCAATAAAATAATTAAGACATAAGGTGTAGTTTTACACCAGGCTGAACTTTAAGGTTTACCTTTGGTTATCACAATATATTTCCCCACATTAGCTGATTTATAAAGTAGAAAATGAGGAAACAGCGATGCACAAACTATCCATAAGCTTTTCCAGAGAAACCATATGGTCTAGTGTTCCAACAGACAAAATGAAATTTTAAACACACAATAGGGTTGTTTAGTGCCGTATTCCACTGGGTAAAATTGGATACAGAAGGTTGGATTTCTCCATCCCAGGTTCCCTCTTCAAACCACAAACTGTTCATGTGCAGCTGATAAGTACGGTATCTCTGAAACTCCCTTTATAACCCTGGCGCATACATTGAAACAATCACTGGAGTGCCTTTTTTCCCAGGGAAATGTGCGAAGGACCCAGTTTCTGAAGGCGGAAATGTATTCTATCATAGGGCTTTTGAATAACAAGTTATTGAGTTGTTCTTCTACCGTGATGGGAAAGCCTCGCTTGGGACTTTTTGGTTCATATGGCAAGAAGTTGCTATGCCCGTAAAGAAAAAGGTATGCACATATCTGCATTACAAAGAATGTCCTTGTTCCTGAGAGGGACCGACTTTGCTGATATTACTACCCCCCGACAGAAGTAAGTATAACCTATGTTCATTTTTATGGATGAAATGTTCGCACGTTTGGATGCGAGGATGTCGGTGGAGTTCGTTCCATGGTGTTAAGTTTTATTTTCTACCCTGGCAGGTTAAGACACTCGCGTGTGCCTCAACACGTATGAAGTATTGCTCCTCGTTGCACTACATCTCCAGCAACAAATATGCATATTTGACATTCTGCTTTCTTCCCATTTAAATCTACTTTAACAACTTGAGAGCCTTGTCACTTGGACAGCCAAGGTCAGGATTTTTGAAGAAGGTTCAGTGAAGGCAAATCCCAAAGGGCTATAGGAGTCTCTCTTTGTCCGGTCACATCAAAAGGAAGTTTTAAAAAAGGGTTAATCATCGCTTTAAAGTGAAAAGGAAGCGCACTCCACAACAGAAGCTGCTGTTTATGCTCCTTTGGGCTGTTCATTGTGGAAATCTGGTTGACAGAAATTGGGATGAAAAGCTTAGAAACAGCTATTCCTAGAAATAGCTGCCTCAGAAAAAGAGGACACCCGATTAACCTTTCGGTATATCATTAGCCTAGTAAATTGTAGCATTCCACAGTGAAGAAACATTTGATGCAGTTCTTTGAGAAGAAATTTTACTCAAATTTATATTCCAGCATATTCCTTATGTTTACGCTATTGCAGAAATTAAGTATGTTAAGCGTTAAAAAATAAATATTTCATTCTGTTGGTAGCTGCCACACATATACACGGAGACTTACTACAACGCTTACACAACTGATGAGTTCCCAGCTTTTAAACCTGGGGCAAAGGGGCTGGGCACTGCCGTGTTTCCGAAGCAGGTAAAACACACCTTCGGTCAATAAAGCTTTTTCACAGTGAGAAACTTGGGGGAAATATTTTCCTGGCAAAAAAGCATGACTCACCTCGCCTCAGCCAAGAACTGTATCCCCGGCTATACACTCCTTTAAAATCCATTCTCATCGTGGTTAAATAACTGAACGGATAGCTAAAGTATTTATTTTTTTTTTTTACTGGCAGTGAGACAGGGAAGAAGCATACCTGTTTAAAACCTCTGTTAGCCAACTAGAGGTGGGGGAAGTGGGCAGTTCTGCATTTCAATAGAGAAAGGGTAAGATGTATGTAACAGCAGTAAAGGATGCGCACAAATGTTATTTGGTTATAGGCATCCACAGAAAAGGGCAAACTATTTTTATACATGGAAATGTCATCTTTCTCAAACGCCACTCTCATTTTTGCAGTTTCCTCTCACTTCCCTTCCAACACGGTACCAAACAGGACGTTTAATGATGGCTTATGTCTACGGCTAAAGAAATAGTTGCCCGATTGCTCCCAATGTCTCGTAGACTTCCTTTCACCTTGCAGTAGATGCTGATGGAAAATGGAAAGCCAGTTAGTGAAGCAGAATCACACAGGAGAAAAAAGCGTGCTCTTTCTCACCAACAGACACAACTACTACGAGATTACGTATCTTTTTAAGGTACATAAGTGTAAGAAGAGTTCTCCTCCGTGAGGAGAAGCAAGCAGTCTAGCAAGAGCTGCAGTACGAAAGAACCTGCTTTGGTTTATGCTCATGTCCAGAGAGAAGAGGGAAAGGGGCCAGTAATGGAAAAACGAAGTCCATTCCTACTTGCTAGTTCATCTGAAACCAGCACATTTTTACCATAAGGATGGGCAAAACCCAGCGCAAGTTGCTCAGCGAGGCCGTGGGGTCTCCATCCTGCCTCCACCTCCACCTCCAGGCGTCCAAGACTCTGCTGGATGCGGCACTGAGCAACCCCATGCAACCAGGCTTGCTCTGAGCTGAGCGAGGAGAGGAACGAGGCAACCTCAGAAGGTCCCTCCCAATTTCCATGCCTATTCCCAAGCAATCACAGAGTAATTTATTACAACAATTCTTTTTCCAATAATACAACCTCTGCATTCATGGGACTCCTGCCGTAGCAGCCTGAAGACTATGGCAGCCTTCAAGATCTATGGAAAATTATTAAGTGATCAGCACGCAGCAAAAATGGAGTTTTAGAATTTCTGAGATTCACACCCAGAGAGGTAACAGCCCCCAGGACATCTGGATCATGCTTTCATCTTACTGATATAAAAACCGTTTCCGATCTAATTTCAATACCAACCCCCTCAAAAGACGACAACAGGGGGGTTGGGTGACAAACTAATTCTTAACATGAGGGGAGGCTCCCAGTGTTTGGGAAGCTTTTACATGCTCTTCGTAAAAAAGGAGAACCCTTCCTTAACTCATCTTTGTAAGACAGCCATATTCTATTTGTAGGAATATATTTCAGGCAAAGCCCTATGGCAACATATTCCATTTCTTTTGTGAAATTCACAGCATATTCTTCCACACGGTTTACAGCGGTTAGCATAGTCTAGCTACTTGGTAATTTCATTTCCCTCCCCCCTTCTTAAATTTAATTCCTCACTGGATACAGCCTTACACTCTACAAAAGAAACAACGTAACTTGAATTTTGTCCTGTTAGTTCACTTCTTAGAGGAAAGTTCCAAAGTAGCATAAAACCAGCTCGATGGCTCTGTCTATTTATAAATTTTAGAGTATTACTAAATACCACCCCAGAGAATATTTCAATATTTTAGGTATCCCCGTGTGATACCTCCACCCCTTATGAATCTGTATGTAGCACTTAGTTCTGCTGAAAATTTATATTCCAAAGAAGATTTTCTACGGACATATCTCCACTGTTAATCTAGACTACAAAGGCAGAGCAGAAGGATCATGCAGCTAATGGACAATACCTTAAATTTAGCACTAACATGCCAAATTTTTCTTTCCACAAAATGAAACCTGTTTACAGAGAAGGACATGGACGTGTTGGAGTGGGGCCAGAGGAGGCCCCGGAGATGCTGGGAGGGCTGGAGCCCCTCTGCTGGGAGGACAGGCTGAGAGAGTTGGGGGGGTTCAGCGTGGAGAAGAGAAGGCTCCGGGGAGACCTTCCAGCCCCTTCCAGTCCCTAAAGGGGCTCCAGGAAAGCTGGGGAGGGACTCTGGATCAGGGAGGGGAGCCATGGGACGAGGGGGAATGGTTTTAAGCTGAAAGAGGGGAGATTTAGATGAGATCTGAGGAAGAAATTCTTTGCTGTGAGGGTGATGAGCCCCTGGCCCAGGTTGCCCAGAGAAGCTGTGGCTGCCCCGTCCCTGGAGGGATTCAAGGCCAGGTTGGACAGGGCTTGGAGGAACCTGGTCTGGTGGGAGGTGTCCCTGCCCAGGGCAGGGGGGTGGGACTACATGATCTTTAAGGTCCCTTCCACCCCAAACCATTCTGTGATGGAAACAACTCAGTATTCTGGGCAACTTCTATTTACCATTCAAAAGAAAGACTAGGCTTACTACACTCATCACCAGTACACAACTCAACATGAACTCTCTCTTGATTCATGAACATCACAGGAGGCAAGACATTACTTTCTCCCATTCTAAATTTGCAGTTGACTTTTCCAGGTGTATGCTGTTGGGAGAGTCAAGAAGTACAGCATATTCACATGCCGACGCTGTCAGAAGTATACCCGACAGTCCTTTAGGTTAAATACTTGCTGCAAGTGGGGCACTTCATCTGCTACAGAGATCTATAAGAACACACTGCTATTAAGACATTAATATAGTTTGGCCTATTCAAGGTTTCTCTGAATGGCGGTGCCTAACCCGTTTATCACACCACACGTGGTACCGGTACAGGTAATCAATAGTATTTGCAATTTAGCAAGACTGCAAAAGCAAGCCTACAATTCAAGACGACAAAGACGTGGCAGGCATAGGCACTCTCAGCTCTGAGGAATGAAAAGCAAGAGATTTTTTTGCTAATGATGCATTAACAAAGCTATTCTGTTTGCTAAATGCCATGCAGCCCACATATCATCAGTTAGCCTAATCCTCATTGGAATCCTTGCCGTCTTTTACGTAAGAGAAGTACTGTGCTTCGTAAAGGCATAACTAAAATTGTAGTCCATTTTCTTAAGCAAAATGGCACATTCTATTTTTGTCAATTACACATATTAAAAAGAAGAAAGAAAATTAAGCCAAAGTAGCAGGAAAAAAACCAAGCCACAACACAAATCATCTTATCATTACTTTTAGAATTTACAGGTAGTTGCTGTGCCGTAGGCACCACAAATACAAGTGTCAGATTTTCTTTAATTCTTTTTCTGCTCTAGAGACAAAACAGCCAGCAGACATTACATTGGCAGCTGTCCTAAGGAATCCATTTCAACCTCTTGACACAAAATACTACGCACTAGAACATTTCACAAAAATGTAATTATATTAAAAGACATTTCAGCTAACAGCGGCGTTAACCTTTCCCATTTAGGTTCCCATTTTACAGCTTTAGCAGCGTTTTAAGGAATTGAGGGGATTATCCTTATTTCGCCGGCTTTTAAATCAAAACATAATTTCTAAATGAGATGGAAAACTTGCTTGTAACATTTTCCAGGATGATCCCCACATAGAATCATGGAATCATTATGGTTGGAAGAGACCTTTAAGATTGTCAAGTCCAACCGTTGACCATCCCAAGAACCCTTTGGGTTTGGTATTTTATTTTTTTATTTATTTTTTTTTTTATTTTTAATTAAACAAGTCAAAAGCTTTTTCTTCACAGAGAAAAACAATTGTTTAAACATGGCTATATTTTTTCCATCCCATATTAACATCTTCAAATCTCTTCCACTATCATTTGTAATTCCCTTGGTCATATGCGGGGAAAGAGAAATTTCAAGAGGATTTTCATATTTTTTTTCTGAAGTTTCTCATTTTTCGCTACAAATACTTATCCTTCACCTCTTAGGCATGTCAGGGAATATTTCTTTTCCCGCTACTACACCTGTTCGCGCAATGCATGAAAAGGAGCAAACTCAAAGTACTTATCTAACACACACACACACACACACTCTCTTATTGCAAGTTGTTTTAAGCTCCGTGTATTGGTTTAGAAGGTTAAAACCGACTGGGATCAAACTGGAAAGTTATTTGTATTTCCACTTGCTAAAATAAAGCATCAATAAGAAGCAACTGAAAGAGAAGACATTTCTGAATGCAAGGACTGAGGTTTTAAAGAGACATAAATCAAGTTCAAAATAGCAAGCTGCTAATTACCCTTCCGATTTATGGAATTGTGTTATTTACTTCACACTGTTATTCAGCAGAGGACGTTCTGCTGATCAGATATTATGCTGAGACACGAGCCCCGTTTTAGCCTTAAATTTGTATACAAAGAAGCAGAATACAGTGCGCGTAATCGAAATGGAGAAAAACCTGTCCTTGCAAATATATTCTCCTGAACAAATTCTCGATATCACAGTGGTAAATGCTACTTAGAACACAGAACACACACACACAGAGCAGATTTATCTGCCACAAGCATCAGAGCACCTGACCTGGACTGGGACCGGTCCTATTTCATAAATGGGAAAACCAGGGTGAAAGGTTATTTTTATAAATTCAGTGTCAGGCATGAAAAGAATTTCCGCACCTTTACTGTATTCTATAGATCAAAATTAATGTATTAAAATACTGATTAACTGCCTGATTTGTAGCATTAATACTGATTTTAGGGGAAACATGCTTAACTTCACCCAAATAACTAGCAAAAAGGGCTTGCAAGCTGAAATTTAATATTCCTTTCCTTGTACCTCAAAACGAAGAATGTATTAGATGCAAGAAACAGAATATCTTGAAATTGCGCACTCTGCTTTTTGAAATACAGAAGACTTAAATATAATTTATATTATATAAATATAATATCAACCTTATCTACCTGAAAGGGCTAACATCTGTTACTAGTTTAATGAAAGTACGGAGTAAAAAAAGCTGCCCAGTACATCTTAGGGTACGTTTATATCAATATGAAGACAATTTAAAATTGGAAATACTGTTTATTTACGCCACCATTATCCTAGTCTAATTTTTTTTTGCCATTTTTTCTTTTAAAGCATCTTAGAAGACTTTTGAACAGTTGTTTCACTCCCCTCAGCCCCTTTGATACCTGTACATTTTGGAATTTCATCCCCAGCATTTTCCTATAGTATCCCTATTTAAGTAACGCATTTTATATTTACATCATCTACTTTGCAAAGAAACATGAGCTTCGTTTCCTACCCCACAGTAACTAATTCCATAGTAGCAACATTTTAGGTTAGAGACTGATTATTCTAATCATCCTAGGGCTTACAGCTCAGATTCTTAACTCACGATGAAACCTCCTGTTTTCTTTTAGCAGCACATACTGAAAGCATTGCCGTTTTTTAAAAATAAGCCAGATGATAGAATATTTTTTGTGCATTTGCCATAGGCAAATAGTAGATTCTTCTGAACAATTTGATCTTACCCTGAAAATTGCACACACAGTTACAAAGGTGAATGTTTCACTTACAGATCAATTCAGCAAACGGAGGCAAGAAATGTCCTGAAAGGCACAGACTTCACTTTAAGATCTTCCACATCATCACTTTTTTTTTT
Organism: Stercorarius parasiticus; assembly: GCA_013396915.1. Taxonomy (NCBI): domain Eukaryota; kingdom Metazoa; phylum Chordata; class Aves; order Charadriiformes; family Stercorariidae; genus Stercorarius; species Stercorarius parasiticus. Next base: position 8,357 of record VWZL01001279.1, on the reverse strand, counting down.
CCCCAATTAGTCAGGAAAGATGAGTGGATACACCCAGCTTGGGGTACCATCCAGTGCTCTCCTCCTCCTGGTGGGGACAGGGTTGTCGGAGCATGTGGAAGAGCAATAACGGAACAGAAGCCAACAAGCACTTTGTCTTTGGGAGACCACGCAGAAAATATTCACTACCCAGCAGGGGCTAACAGGCCTTTGTTATCTCAGTAAAAACGAAAGTATTTTCGCTATCCGAGGACTTCACTCCAACTCTGACCTTACGTTCTCAGAGTCAGGAGACCCTGCGTGACTCGGTACCTGTGGTCAGGTTCACGATAAGGTCTCCACAATGGAGCATTGTAAGGCTGGAAAACACTTTCTGGTCAAACACTCAAGTGTTTGTAAAGACTGTGCTGTTTGTTTTGTTGTACCATCCATTTAAACCTTATTAACCTCCAGTTATCAGCAGAAAATGACTACATATATGTATTTGAACATGCTACCTGGCTCATGCAATCACCTAAAGAGAAGTCAGTGAAGAAACCAAATCATTGTAGCATGCACCTGGCTACATTTTTAAACCTTTTAGTATTCGTTTTCATTGGCGGGGGGTGGGGGGGGAAGGAATAAAATGCTTTTACAGAATACATATCAAGGATTGTATCTCAACAACGAAAAAAGTCTAGCGAGCAGTCTGGCTTTATTCCACACCACTGACTCCTCTCAGGTACAGAAGCGCAGTCAAGATGCCAGCCAATTCAGACATACCGCATTCCAATTCGAGAAAGAAAAAAAAAAAGAAACCACAAACCCAAATAGTCATAACAAAAATGTTTAAGAAATGGAAACTGGTAAAAAAAGCTCCTAAGGCCAGAGATTCCATGTAACCAGTAGCACTGTAAAACTCTGCATACAGAAAAACTCATAGTAACAGTGTCTGATGTACAGCAGTGCTAAATCCAGCAAAATTAAGTGGTTTTGACAGAAAATCCTGAGATGGTGTCAGAGGCTTTTTTGTAGAAGAAAAAAATACTACGAAATATGGTACTATGTTTTGTATAAAGTAAGGAATTATACAGATAATGAAAATAAGGCAGTTTGTTCCAAAACCACCTTGATGGAACATCATAAAGGTCCCTCTTTGGCCCAGAAAAATATACCACTACAGACACAAAACCAAAAAAACCCCAACCAACGCCAAACCAAAAAAAACCCCAAACCAACCAAACCAACCACCAAACAACCTATCACAAAATATTTTAGTCTCTTTAAAAAGCTCTTTAAAAAAAAAAAAATATTTCCCTAGCAAAGGTGAACAGCTAATCATTATACCTGTATCGCTCAATACTCCCTATTCCAAACCAAGGAGCACACGTTATTTCTCATTCATTTAATACTTTATCTGGTCACTTCTTGCTTCCTTCCCCCTGCTCCTGCACAGCCCTCGTTTCATACCCGAGCTCTGCTGTCACGGCACAGGCAAGACTCTAAAGGGCCAAAGGTCACAAGCAGGGGGTATCAAGTACATTCCTACTACGAATTGTTAAAATATTTTCAATTCTAAATGGTTTATATCCAATGTGTACTTTCACTACAGCTGAGAAAAGATTTTAACTTACTGTAAAATAAGACCCAGACTTGCACAGGAGATAAAAACCCACCCATTTTTTGCAACGTGAGTCATGTATTGGATGCAATTTTTAGCTCTAAGAGAAATCATTACTACTCCTGATCTTAGCCCATGCAAAGAAAAGTCACAGAAAACAACCCAATTGTTTCCACAGAAAGTTGCACAACTTGCACTTGTTCAAAAGCTACACGATTTTCATTTTTAGAAGTCTACCTCTTGAAGGCAGTTTTCCGCTCTCTCGCGATATTATATCAATGTTTTATTGATATTTAAAATTTGTTGTCTATTGTCAGTGGGGGTTTTTTTTGTTTTGTTTTGTTTTTTTCCCAGGTCAGCTTCACACGTTACATCTTGATGTATGAGATGTATCTCTAGTGGAAGCTTTCTTATGTTTCTCCTTGAAGAACCGGATTGAACTCAAGTTTCTCCTTGGAAGCCACGACTTCCAGCTTCACCCATTCCTCAGTAATTGCTGCACAGCATCAACGCCAGCCAAGAAAAACAGTAACAACCCAAACCTTCTTGAGCTTGGCTACTTCTAGGATTTCTCTGTTAGCAAGTTCCATATGTTTTCTTCATCTCAAAATACCTATTGTCGGGATAATCCAAGCTCGATTTTCTTCCGCTCTCGCGTTGTTGAGTCTGCTCTTGACACTTCGGGACTGAAAAGGTGCCAGACTGTATCTCCAGGACAGACCATTAAACCTTCCTGTCTTATCCAAAACACACCACAAATCTCCTCCATATGCAAGCTTAAGAAAACGTCCAAACTGACAGTATGACTCAAAGATCAAAAAAAAGAAGGGGCAAGGGCGGGAGCAAGTTTACATGCCTTATTAATACATAATAAAAAAAAACCCAACTCTTGTTATTGCTGGGTTTTGTGTAGACCAAAGGAAGAATCAAATATTGTTACGCAGTCTGCTAAGCAATTTTTATATCACCCAAACTGCAACATGCTGTTATAAACTTAATTAAAAAGACAATTTTTGACAGATAAGAAGTCAATACAGATGCCTTTTGCACATTGTGTACTCAAATCCAATACTCGTATCACAAAACCTACATTTTAGCAAGAAAATCTACTACAGAAACGTCATTTGTTTTGCACGTTGAAACACAACCGCTTAAAACATTTAAAGTTGCGCACTTTATCTGTGTGCATTTCGGCCTTTTAAAATAGATCATTTTTATACTGCAGTCACAACTGGCTGGAGTCAGCTTCGTGTATAAACTTTCTGCTTATAATGTATGTCCTTTCAAGTGGTTAAATCAAGGATCGTGTCTTACCATACTCAAAATTGTTTCACAATTCCCAATAATAATGCCCGGTAAATGCTAAAAAAAAAAAAAACAAACCACAGAAAAAAGAATACTTTTATACCTCATGCTTCTGTTATCTATTTTGCATTATTTATTTAAAAACCACCAAAAAATACCTAACTGTGCAGTCATCTTTCAAACTTTAAATGCCAGATAATCAAGCAACAATAAACAACAGTAATTAGCGTCTGAACCTTAAGATATTTCTGTCAAATCCCAAATATTTAGAAAACAAATCTGATTTCTGTTAAAATACGATCCTTTCAGCTGATCTCAAACCACAAAACACTTACTCAAACACCTTCATATATTTTTTTTTTTAAAAAGTCACAAGTGTCTTTTCTTGAGGTTCTGACTGAAGAGTTTTCACTGGGTGGTTTAACAACACTTCTCTCCCCAGAACTGGGCTAAGGGTATTCTAGCAATCTGTGCCAGATTAGCAACAAAATTCTCCCCCTCTGCCCAAACACCTACGACCCATTTATTACTAGCCATTTCCCTCCTTTTCATCCTTTTTTCCCCCCCCTCTTTAGTCACGATGGTTTATCTTTTTCTCTCTGATCAATACCGTTATAATGACCAAACTTTTTGTCTGAGCCCATTCCCTCAAGCTGTCTTCACAAACTCAACCTCTCCTCCCGGACTCCATAGCAATTATTTCTGACTAGTTAAGCTCAGAAATTCTTCCGTTTAATTAAAATCTGCATTAGTGAAATACACTGCAAAAAACCAAGCATACCTCTTCAAAATTCATTTTGAAACCAGGATTATGATGTGTATCATCAACAACAAAATATGGTCACACAACCAAATTCCCAAGAGTATTAAAAATTCTGACCTTTTCTTTTTTTTTTTTTTTTAATAAGTTATTCTCTAAGCTTTCTGAAATGGCACCGAACGTTTCTCAGTACTCACCTTCTGTTGACACGCTACTACTAGTATATGGTTTTTTGCAGAGAAAGTTTGCATACTAAGATGTGTCAAATAAGCCTTCAACCAGCATAGACAGGGAAGGAAAAGGTAGCGGAAATGATAGGAAGAGTAAAGTGCCTCAATATTGTTGGCAACACTGCAGGTCACATACCAATTCTCATGACAGATGGTGATCTCCTGATTGGCAGGTGGCAGTGAAAAGGGGACCTCAGTATTCACAGAAGTTAATGGAAAGCTCCGTGGACCGTTCGTGCCAGAGATGTTGGCCAAAGCTGGTGTCAAGCCGTCACCATGCACTGGAAATCTTCCACCAGAGTGCATGCCAATTGCTCTAGACAACTCTATTTAGGAGTCACTGACAAAAGGGAATTATTTGGACATGTTGGGCCCCTGAGAACTTAAGAGTATTGTGATACCATCAGACGTTAAGATGTGGGCCAAGAGGTATGTCTTGTCTGGCCTTGGACACGAGAGGTGCATCACCATCAAATCTTGACCTGTGTGGTAAGTTCAGTACTTGCTCTTAAATGGATCGCTCCTTGCTCCCAGTTTGCCAAGTACGATGAAAATATTAAGATCCCAAAGATTTATTTTGCCATGCAGGCATTTTTGGTGTTGACAGGACAAGATTTTAGACAGGAGGTAGCTCCTTCTTGAAAGGCTCTCCCTTCCAGTAACATTAAAATCAAGCAAAGAGCACAGTAATTTCTTTGGTATTTAGCTTTCAGATAAACCACGGTGTGGTAAAACAAGGGGGAAAAAAAAAAAAAAATCTATCTAGATAATACCATCAGGGATCCCAATATCTTCTGTGTTTTCCCCTTTTACACCATGGTGAGCCAGGTAAATCGGTGAGCAACGTGATGTCCTGTCATCACAACTCCACCAACAGATGAGGATTCACAACACACACCAAATTTTTATTCCAATCCACGGCTTCTTATGTTTATTTCTGTTATTTCCTTGCACTCGTACTCAACCTTTTAAGCATAGTTAAGCATGGTTTAAGCATAAGTTTAAGCATTACTTAAGCAAGTAATACAGCCTTCACTCGTCTGTATTTATAAACACTCAGTCCCTATTTATATTTTTTTTCCATAATCTATGTTAAGATCTGTAGTTTTTTCTTCTTAGCCTAACCATTTACTGTAATAGAGGACCAAGACCCACCTGGCACCAATTTCATACAATTATCTTCCCCACATTAGATCTGATCAGCTGTTAAACCTAATCATTTATATGCTCTTGTCTTTTGAAAAACTTCTAATATAACTTCACCGCTTAAATATTTCAGACTTTTACAATGAAGTGCAGATAACTAATTTGTAGAGGAAATAGGGTGTTATTATGCTACTCCTAATGAATCTTCGCTTTATTCATGCGCAGGGCACAAAAAAAATCTAGACATTCATAAGAAAACATAGCAAAAGTTTCTGATTTTTAGGAAAAAAAAAAAAAACCCACGACTTTAAAGGTGACAAAGATAATTCAGGGTCGAAAGAGAGCAACAGAAAATTGAGATTTTTGCATGTGTATTATTGAAATGTCTATAAAATTAAAAATTCCGAGTCAGATAACAATCAGCCACAAGATAATTTAGAAATGGTAGTAAAATGCAATCGCTATAATTTTGAAGCCGTTGAAGGATGAGAAACAATAGCACGGTACACTCAGAGCAAGAATAATCTCCTACCAACAGTTTATTAATACATCACTCCAGTCTAAAGAGGTATATCCATAACAATGTGAATTACGTACAGCCCGAAGTAGAGGAAACAACTATTCGCTCGTTGGGGAAATCAAGCAGTGCCACATTGTGTAAGTACCAACAATATTATAGCAGAGTCCTGGAATCAACTGATGGTTCAACCACTGTGTTTTCAAGTTAAAAAAAAATAAAAAATGGCAGAGGCAGAAATATTGCCAAAATAATGCCCCTTTAATACATTCATACTACGTTGTAGCATTTAAAGCAAGAAAGCCTATCACTGACTAACAGAAGTTCTAAAATCTGGCTTTTTTACCTGATCATTTTCTCACTCCTCCAAGTGCTAACCAGGCAGGAGAACTTGGATATCACCTCTAATCACAACGATCACCGATGATACCATCTGGTTGCAAATTTGGCAGCATGAAGATTTTGAACAGACACTCAAAGCAGGGCTCCCTATTTCCTACGGTCGCTCCTTGCACTCCAAACCGAACCGGGTCCCCCGTGACCCACTTCCGACGAGATTGAGCAGGACTCTAATAAAAAGCAATGCCGAGGTATAAAAGATGATGATCAAGATTATCAGAGGGGAAGGAAAAATACCCAAAAACCAACAACAACAACAACAACAAAAAAACCCCAAAGACCTAAACCCCAACCTGCAGTTCCATATGCTTGCGGCAAAGGATAATGAGAAATTTGGGGTTTTTTTGAGATATAAGTCATTTGGAACTGCATTTAGAAAATGAGGCTATTTTTGATTCAAGTGTTTCATCTAATGGAAACAATGCATTTGGAGTGAGAAGCTGATACATCAGAAGGACATTCATACGTTTTAGGTAGATCTGTGTATTACGGAAAGTATTTTTGATACTACGCTGTCACGCCACGTCTACACGATGAAATTTTCTATACTCACACCCCTTAAGCGGAAGCACATTTTTTACATACTGCTCTTTCTTTGGTTCTTTCACACAAAGATCTCTAAAAATCCCACGTTGCAATAAGAGTTGCTTTTCATTGCGAAAACATGCAACGTTTTTAAGTTAAATTCAGTAAAAACCGTGAGCGGGCGCCACTGACCTGCTACGGCTTTGCTTCAACTTGGCTGTAGATCTCAAGTGGGTTTGAGCAGGCATGATGTTAAATGGATGGACTTCAATAAAAGGCAGCTCTGGGGTATTAATCCATGCTTTCGGAGCAGGCTGGAGACAATCCCAGCCACCTGGCTTTTGAAAGACCACCGAGGGAATACGCAAGGGGAAAGGGGGAGGGAAGGTCGGGGAAAAGCAGCCTGAAGTGAAATTTAACTAAATTCAAACCTGTCTGAAAGCGCCTGGGTCAGCAGCCTTTGGAAAGTTTCTTTTTAGCTGTCAGATGCTGAAATATACTTCTCGGCCTTAAAGACACAAAACGCTTTCCGAAGCAAACGCGTATTACACAGAGGATTCAGCAAGAAGCACAACCTGGAAACAAGAGATGTTTTTAGCTCTAGGTTCAGAATGCATTTGGCCTTGGCGGCTGCGATATTTGCAGTCTCTCACTTGGCACGGTGACGCTGGAGAAGAGTCAACAGCGACTGTGCCATCCCAATTGTGGCGATGCAAACCTGGAGAGCACAAACTCGGCTATCAGTAGGAAAAGCTACCGCTACATAATCGCCAGCAACCTGGGATTTAAGCTGGACTGGACAGAAGAGAAAACACCAACGGAACAGGTATGCAATACCCTGTTTCAACCGTCCCTTCTGTCCTCCCGCATCAGAGCCTAAAGTAGGTTCTCCATAAACTGCCTTAAAAAAACAAAAATGAGAGGAAATTGTTTTTCTCTTGGATTCTTTCTCCTCTCGTGGCTATTTGTTCTCTTCGTAATGGGTTTTTGGATTGGATTTTGGTGGGTATTTTTTGTTTTGTTTGGGGTTTTTTTTGGCATTTTTCTTGAAACTCCTGAACTAAGTAGGAGCAGACAGAACTTCCGGGGGGTGTTGACAGCTGAGGAGGAGTGGGAGCCAGCACCCCCAGCAGCAGATCTGAACGAGGAGGGGGTGGGACCACTCCCCCCTCGTAAAAGGAGCCCTTCAGGAGTGCAGCGACCTGGGCGCTGGGGAAACAGGCAGCGAGCGGGCATTGCCTGGGTGTCACCCGCGGAACCACCTGGGAGCACCACAGGAGGGTGTCCATCGGCGAGGCGACTGCAGCGGCGGGCAGCCACCGCAGAGTGCGGCGCGGGATGGGTGACTGCGAGGGGAGAATCAAGAGGAGAGCAAGCAGGCAGGCTAGGTCGACTACAAAGGAAACATGGTCTCCACTCGGTCTGTAGCCAGGGCCAAAAGGAATAAAGCGACCCAAATGGACCTGACAGAGAGATGTGCAGCTGTCCAGGTGACGGCCTGCATGGAATGTCTGTCACTCTGGCAGGAGGACAGCAAAGACAGCGCCTGTGTGCGCTGTGACCAGGTAAATGACCTGCTCAGCCTGGTGGCTGAGCTGAAGGAGGAGGTGGAAAGACTGAGGACCATTTGGGACTGTGAAAGGGAGATCGATTGGTGGAGCCACACCCTGCCATCCTTAGGGAAAACGCAGCAGGCGGAGGCTCCACAAGAGGCAGAGGATCCCCTGCCTTCTTGTCACCAGGCAGGAGGGGAACTAGGAGAGGATGGGGGGGAATGGAAGCAGGTACCTGCTGGGGACAGCAGGAGAGTCCCCTCCAGACCTCCCATGCCTCCCCAGGTGCCCGTACAGAACAGGTACTGGCCTCTGGAGATTGATGAGGGAACTAAGGATGCTG
>VWZL01001278.1:569011-596883 GCA_013396915.1 Stercorarius parasiticus | reverse complement strand
TAGATATTGTATGCTAAAGTAGACTGTTTGTCAAATTGGTCCTGCATTTGTTATAGAAACTACACATAAGGAATTAGCTTAGATTAGTGTTACCATATATATCCTTATTCTCAGTTTTTCTTTCTAAACATAAGCCATAGAGGACAGCAATGTAACCAATGCATTCAGAAGGTATGACTCGGGCCAGTCCAAAGATTCCTTTTATGAGCCTGCCAGTTTTTCGTTCTTGGAGGTTAAGTTATGCATTTCTTCTTAAAAATTACTTCCCAAAGTCATAGTCTCAGGGGGAAAGGTTGTGTTTGGGCAGGAGGGGAGGGATTGGTGGAGTGCAAAGTGGATATCAACAGAGAGGAAAGGAATTACGGAATGGAGAGGTTGCAAACAAGGAAGGTGAATCAGTTGCTTCTTCCTTTTAATAGAGTTAAAAGGCTTTAGTACAAATGGAAGCTCAAAGGGAAACAGTTTTCACTATCCATGAATTAAATGAGCTTTAGATCCACATGGCTTCTGAAGTTGCTCCATGCAGATTTGAGGCCTCTTGCAATCATCTTTCTTAGAGCAAGTTCTTGGAACTCATTGCTTAAAATCAGGCTTTTAGACTGTGGACTCCTGTGATTTATTATTATGACCCTGCACTGAGGGATAATGATAGCATTAACTGTTGGGTGGTGAGGTATGGGAAAGTAAAGGTTGTTTATTCAGAACAAAATAATTCCATAAAACACTAGATAGTTTCATATGCCCATACTACTATAGAATCGTTCAGGTTGGAAAAGACCCTTAATATCATAAAGTCTGACTGTTAACCTAGCGCTGCCAAGTCCACCACTAAACCATGTCCCAAAGCACCACATCTACATGTCTTTTAAGTACCTCCAGGGATGGTGACTCAACCACTTCCCTGGGTGGCCTGTTCCAATGCTTGACAGCCCTTTCAGAGAATAAATTTTTCCTAATTTCCAATCTAAACCTCCCCTGGTGCAACTTGAGGCCATGTCTTCTTGTCCTATCACCTGTTACTTGTAAGAAGAGACCGACCCCCACCTTGCTACAGCCTCCTTTCAGGTAGTTGTAGAGAGCAGTAAGGTCTCCCCTGAGCCTCCTTTTCTCCAGACTAAACAACCCCAGTTCCCTCAGCCACTCCTCATAAGACTTGCCTTCCAGACCCTTCACCAGCTTTGTTGCTCTTCTTTGGATGCGCATCAGCCCCTCAGTGTCTTTCTTGTATGTTATATCCATCTCACCTATGAAATTTCTAGCTCATAAAAGTGCTGCAGATCACACGCTTGGCCTTTTTATCTTACAGTGAAGGTTTTGTTTGTTGGCTTTTTTTTGGAAAGAGCATTTTGACAGTTCCTAGGCTTGTGAATGTCACTTTATACCATTTAAAATCTGTGTCTTTTTAGAAAAAGGTCGGATTAATTTGTGTTGCTTCTTCAGAAAAATCATGAATGTATAATGTGTGTTGTGTGAAACACACAGAAAATGTGATGACCGTGAATCCCTTTGGCAATATCTATCCTGGAAACTTGTGCTTTAATGTGAAGATTTATAATTTCCTTTGGTATGAATGTTTCATAAAGAAAAGTATGCTCTTTGTCTTCATAAACACATTAAGAAAAGCATGCCTGGAATCAAGGTAATTTCAAATAAATTACACTGGTTGGAGTCTGTTCACTCCCCTGCTGGAAAATATATAGGTGTCATCTGTCAAGTACTGTGTTTCTTTTATATTAAACACAACTTGGCCTGCTGGGTGGTAAGTGGGAGCCTTAGAGTGGATGGGGTGAGATTTATTAGTTCTTTCAGACTGATGGTGGTTGCTCTGTTCCATTCAACGTTTTCGAATTTTCCAAAGCCTCCATGTTTTAGTGGAACCAATGTAAGATAAGGGAAGCCATGGGTTTTCTACAGCTCTGGAAAGTCAGGCCATCAGTCTCAAGCTGAGCACTTCCTAGTATTTCTGAATTCTAGTATTAGTGTTTTCTTAAGGTAGAAATCAGTAAAAATTTGTTCCATTAACTGGTCAGTGAAATGCAACAATAAAACACTCACTAGCTGACTTGCTGCTGTTAGTATTCCTCAACTGAGATTTGAGGTTTTTTTTCTGTTTGCTTTATTTTTGCAGTGCTGACTTCCAGTTGTAGGCTTCAAGAGTTGTCTGCCGTCCAAATCAGAATGGAATTCTTTTGCAATTTAGTTAGCACTACATAGACTGTATAAGGACAGCCAGTAACTTATTATTGGGAAATGGAGAAAATCATGGTGCAGTTCCTTTGAGAATTCTAAGGACTTCAGCAGTTGTAAATGGTTTTCTGTTGTTGTTTCACCTCCCACCAGCTGATCAAATCATGCTCTTCTGAAACCTTTGCCAAAATTTGAGACTTAGGCTGTTTTGTACGGTGGGTTGATACGTTGAATGAAGGTGGGAATGTTAGGACTTGGCACTCTGTTAAAAATAGTATTTTGAAATGGTTTGTTGCACTGTAGGAAGGCTTATCCAAGAACTAGCATAATGGGTTAGTACTAACATCCATCTTGTTCAGTACTTTGATCCTGACAGTTACGAACAGCAAAGTCTATGGAGGAACTCATTTTGGGGCAGATGCCGTAATCTCCATTCTTTCTTGGCAAGAAGCCTATTCTTGGTCTTCTAAAGATTTGTTGAAACACTGAAGTGTAAAGCTTGGTATCTTTTGAAGAAAAAAAATAAATAGTTTTTATTCCTCTAGATGTGTTAGGAAAATACCTGTTCCACCTTCATGTATTTGTAGATTCTTGTTTCAGTGACTTTCTGTAGCAGTGAGTTCCACTGACACTGTATGACGATTTTTTTTTTCTTTTAAACAAAAAAATAAAAATTTTTGAATATCCTCTTTTTCTTGACAGGAGGGACAGGCATTCCTGATCAGCCCTTTCAGTCTCATTATTTAATTTCTCTACACTTAACCTGAATATCTGGTAAGCTGTACCATTTGCAGAAAGTAAAGAGGGTTCTGTGTCCAGTTGATAATTATGACACGCTGTGAGAAAAGCCTGAGATTAGCTGGCTTAACCTTATGGTATGTAGGCAACTTGGGACAACAGGTCATTTCAGAAAGTCAGTTTACAGACATCATGTAACTGCTTATGTTTTTCCATACCCACTTCAAAGTAAATTTTGGTAACAGCTGGCAGTATGTCTTTGAATTAGAATGTTGGCATTTAGTATTGTTAGTGAAGAATCTCAGTCTGTGTGTGAATAGTTCATGTACGTGGCTGAAATGGTGGTGTCTCTTTTCAAGTAATTTGGGTTTAGGACCAGTTGTTTCCACAGGAAAAAAAAAAAGGCATTATAATTGTTTTGGTAAGCTAGTGTGCTTTTATTTTGTCCTGTCTTTCTTCTGCGTATAGTTACCTAAACTACTTTTCATAGGACTGTTCAGTGGAAAGCAGATCTCACCTAACTGATACTTAAAGCTGTTGGACTCACGTAAGAAACATAATTTTACTTCTCCTGCATGGCATTTGGATTTTTTTTGTGTGTGGTTTTTTGTTTTTTTTTTAAATGTAAAGCAAAACAACTGCTCTGATTTCATGTACATAGTGAAATGTGTGCTAAACTTGTGTTTTATTCTTTCTTGTCAGGTTGTCCATTGCAGTTATACCTGAAGAGGTGACCATTCGCTGTGAGTTAATGGTGTTTATGCTCCCTGATATTTTTTTCTCCTTTTGCTTCTGTGAAGTAACATTATGAAAGGAACATACTGTGCAAGATTTTCTTGCAGTTAATAATACCAAACACTCACTTCCCTTGAGAGAAGTGCTCTTTAACATATACCAGAATAAAACCAAAAATTGTTCTGGTACGTTATACTATGTTGTGTGCCTAATCCTGAAAAGAGATAACCTTGCCCCAGACAGCTCACTGTTTAATGAGGATCCAGTCAGTGTGTGTAACCAACATGAGGAAAACCAAGGGAGAGTAAGGGAAACATCAGTAATATGTTAATGTGAACAAACCAGGTAAAATTACTATAACCCTGTACTGCCCATCCATTTAAGCCACAGTGTCGTTGTAGGAGTAATCTTGAGGAATTTGAAAGAAACAAAGGTAGTAGTGTTAAGAACCTCATTTGAGGAAGATGATGTATCTTTGCATGTGAAAACAATGTATGAAGAGTGTTGTAGTAACCAGTAGTGGCCACTTATTTTGCTGTATGTCTTGGGCCTTGCACTGTAATAACTTTTTATGCTACAGCATCCTGGAACTTCTTGCTAAATTTTGTTCTCCGTAACTTGTCATACCTGGCTTCTTGTGGTTTAAGGGCAGCAGAGGTGTAAAGTGGAAAATAACACCGACTGTGTATGACCAAAAGAGGATTCCTGAGGTATTACAAGAGTTTGTTTTTTTGTTTTCCATCTCATGGTTTCTATAGAAAAGTATATACCGTTTCTTAGAAATCCCTGTGTTATGGAACTCTGCTGGATGTTGAAGGTCAGTGTGGATGGACTGTGTAGATACTTGAATAGCAATAATATTCTGGTATCGTATCTTTTCCTACTGTAACTATTGTTTGGTTGATGTAATGATCCACAGTTCCAGTATGCAGTTTAGGAAGGATCAGCAAGAGGTTCCATTTTGAGAATATCTGTAAGATGGAGTTGCAAGCAATAAAAATATAATTGTTAATTTTTCTCAAATATGTGTGATTTATTTTCCCATATGGAAATTGTTATTATAATACCATTTCACTGGGTTTTTCTAGGAGTACAAATGGTTCTCTTAAGTCTGTTCTGTTAAAAAAAACCAACTCAACAGCAAACAAATCAATATGGCTGTGTCTGGTTCTTCAGGTTGTAGTATATAACGCTTTCAGGAATGGTGAATCTGTCTTTTCCTGTCTTAGGCAGATAAAGCTACATAAATATAAAACTGAAATCCACAATCTTGCATTTGAGGGTATGGATGAATGCATAAAAGGTCAGTCTACACTAGGAAAATTCTCCTTGGGAAGATTCAGCAGTTCACAGTATTTCTGCCAGAGTGTTTGTTAAACCAAGAGGAAAAAGCAAACCTCCTGCTTGTATAACTTTAGGGGGAAAATGCTGGATACCACTAGGACCTTGCTATTGTTGGTTTCCACAATAGTTTTTTAGAAAAATACCCACTTCAAATTCACTCTCAACCAACTCTCTTATGCTGGAGGTGAGGTTTTTGCTTGCTTATGTATAGTTCACCGTCTTTCATTTAAATTACACCCCTTTTTATGAGGGTGGCTGTTATCCTTGGTTTTAAGTGTCTACCTAATTAGAGCTTGAAATACAATTATGATCTGGGAGCCTGTTATGAGGTCCGTTTGTGTCAGACATATAGTGTTCTGAAAAACCAAAGAGATGATCTGGGTTTCAGAGTTGCACTCTGAGCCCGCTGCTAGAGCTCCACTCCCTCCTGATACTGCCCAACTGACAAAGGCATCTTTGGTAGATGATGCTTCTGCTGGTGTTTCATGCATGGCATTCACTTCTAACAAGCGTGTGTCCCTGCCCAACCACTCATTGCCTAACTTCACCTTCCTTTGTGCCATACACTGTATTTTGGTTAGGTAGCTGGAGATAGGCTTGGGTATTACGGCGCATCTTTTTTAAAGAATGTCCTGATATTTCACCATACAGCATGACTTTACACAGAAGCTTTCATCTCAATTAACTGGTAGCAGTTTTTTGCTTCACGATAATCAATGGAAGCACAAAAAGGAATCCTCTTCAATTTGTTTGAACACTCTGAATTTCATAGACCGTCTATATTCATGGCTGAATATCTGTAAAATGTGAGCTCCTTATGAACATTGTAACTGGCAGTGCCTGAGCTGAATATATTGTAAAAAAATTAACCAAAATTAGAAAAGGCATAAAAACCCCACAGTGCATATCCAAGTGTCACTAGGACTAGATATGAGACTGGGGCTGATGAAGACCATGGAAAAAATGCTGTTAAGATCAAACTTAGAAAATTAGGATTTTTTTTTTCTCAGTGCAACTGCAGGAGATAACGTTAAGAGATTAGTTAGAATGAGAAATTGGTAATCAATATATTAACATTTTAAATTATGAAAAATATCAATACTAAGCTAGTTATAAAGTGGTTGGTGTTTTTTCTTTTTCTTTCTTTCTTTCCAGATCTGTTCTCCTGAGTTGTTTGGCTACTTCTGTGTATCCCTCCGACTGTCAAAGAATGCAACAAAGTTCTGTCTGCAGAGAAAGCAAATACTGCGAGTAATCCAGCCTGTTGACAGAAAGATCAGTAAGTGGGAAATACATGATGAAATGTTAGGCTCAGTGAAGTAAAAACTTTGAAATGAAGTGAGAAGAGTTTTGCTTTTTTTTTTTTTTTCTTCCCTGTTGTAGGGTGGGGTTTTTTTTGGAGGAGGGTGTGTTTTCTGTCTGTTGACAAACCTCCTGAAATTGAAATCATACAAGCAGCAGATATGGTCAGTGAAGCTGTGAGGTAAGAAATCAACCTAATAAAACGCGTAACTTCAACACAGGAATTCAGAGCACATGTAAGGCAAAAGCTGTGAAGTACAAGCCCTGTGTAAGAAACTTACTCACTGTGTTGAGTATAGTTTTATACTGCGTAATTTTTGAAGTGTGTTTCTAGGAGAGGCTGCTGTAAAAGAGACACTAGTGGCATCTTCACCACTGCCAGCCTTACAGGTAGGATGCTTCTGTCTGGAGAACAAGCAGTGAGGTTTTTAAGATTGTTCTGCTTTTAAACTAAACTAGAGTTTAGGCTATACGTTATATTTTGGGGAATCTGTTTCCATATTATTTAGGAATTGTTCTTCATATTGTTACATTCTTGGAAACTGCTGTATAGTAGAATCCAAGGTTTGTTCAGAAAGCTAATCACGTGGTTTAAATCAAGGGCAGTGGCTAAAAGGATGTTTTAAGGCCAAAGTAGGAAGAAAAGAGATGGAAGACCTACTAGCTAGCGCAAGCATATTCCTAACTAGGAGTTATTTTTCTGAATCTGGGCCTAAAACAACTAGGTTTTGTTCTTTGTACATCTTATTATGAAAATGTAGGATTAAAAGTAGCTTTTTTTTTATATTGTTGAATTAGTGACTGCTGGACCACAGTTGAGAGAGAAAAATGAGGTCAGTAACTTAACAGTAATACAGCCTGCAGTGTTCCTTGCTACTTAACAAAAAACTATCACCCAGAACTATGGGTTCCTAGGCTTATTGTGGACAGGGCATGGAAATAAAAATATTTATTAAAATTACTTAGTGGGGTCTCCTGCATTCTGTTAGAATTCAAGCAAGCTGCACCCGAGTTGCTTGATTTTGCCTTGGTTTATATTGACCCAGACACAGGAGAAACAAAGACAACTGAAGTACACAATAAAAATGTTAACAAAAAAGCTACCAGACCCAGAACCAAAGGGACTGTGGTTAATTTCTTTTCTTCCTTTGGTTAATAACACTTCAGTGGGTTGCTGCCTCTGCTCTGAGACTGGGAGAGACCATGGGCAGGACAGGGTTGAGTAGAGACACCTGCAGTGAGGAGAATGATGACAGTAGCTGATGTCCTAGTCAGGGTCTGTGGGGATTTTTTTTTGTGTTGAATTGTGGTTTTGTTGCTTTGTTTTTCTAAATCTGGAAGGACAGCATGCCACCTCCTGTTGAAATAAATGGAGATGGACATACTGTCCAAATGGGGAAATTTTTTTCCTTGCCCTTTTGAGCTGTTCTAAGAAGGAACAGTTCTTCCCTGCTAGCCCACACTCCAAATGTTAGATGTATAAATAAAAGACTGGTGGTGTACTCTCTCATCAGTTTTATTTTGAGATTTTTTTTTTCCCATTCAAAATGCAGGATTTTTTTAGTTATTTTTCCATCTTTGTTACCCGTAAAAAGTCCGGAGGAAATTCAGTAATTCCAAAACTGGAAAATTGTCCATATTAATTTTTTGACAAATTTGTTATGGCTCTTTGGGAATACCTGAATTCCTCAATTCTTGAGTCTACAGTCAGCTGTGCAACCGGTTATTTCTTTGAGTTAAAAGTTTAACTTTAGACCGCAGAAATAATGGAACCTTTAGGACCCTCAGGCTGAACTTTGCCCATGTCTGGAGCATTTTGGTTAAAATGAGTTGTAGTAATAAATTGAACAGTTCCAGTAAGATGCACGGATGTTTCCAAATTCTTTCCTTTTGATAGACATGCATGTACTTGTTAAATCTATGGACTTGCCTTAGTTTTAAGGTCTAACTTTTGTTTCTCACTGCTTTTTCCATAAGATAACAAATGTTAATCACAAGCAAGTATTCATGTATGTGTACTTAGCCTGCAAGCTTTTGGGGATAAGAATCTGTAGAATAATAACTGCTTTATTGATTTTAATGTAAAAAAAAAAAATAAAATCATCATTGTTTTTTCCATCATAGTTTGAATTTCTTTTTTGTTTAGTGTCTGTATGGCAGAGTAACTTGTGCATTATCTTCTTTAATTTGTTATTCTATAAATGAATGTATTTTATTTTGGCAGTTTAGCAAAAACCATATGTTAGTATACAAATGGAACTCACTTTAAAGATTGCATGTTCTTTTTATTTTCAGGGTTAGTGGTAGTTTGTTATAACTTTGTGGTGTTATTAACTCTGTTTTTTGACAGTTTACTTTTTCAACAAAGAACAAAAGGCAGTGTGAAAAACAGGGTAGAAATCCATAAGGCCTTGAAGAACAACAGTGCTTTTCAATAGGAATTAATTACATTTTGACCATATGAGGCTTCCCTAACTACTGTGTTTCTTTACTGATGTCATGCTGTAAAAGTGAAATGATGAGTCCAGAACGGAGTCTAACAGCAAAAGTCTTGTGCAGCTTTGGAAGAACTGGGTTTGTTCAGACTGAAAGGCAGCGAGAGCAGACAGAGGAGCGTTACAGCAACCCTTTTGCAAGTTTTCAAATGCACGAAGGGTTGGTGGGTTTTGTGCCCGCAGAAGAGTTTTTACTACCTTTAAAGACCAGATGACTTAGCAGTATTTTAGGAAAAGCTTTCTTATGAGATTTGTTAGATGTTGGAACAGATTACCTAGAGACACTGTATGGCTGACTAAGGGGAAGTTTTTAAAGGAAATTACAGTAATATCTCTCAGGAGTGAACCTTGTGACAAGATGAAAGAAATAAGCTCTGTCCTGTTCCAGCCCTTTTATTTCATAGATGCCATGGGGTTTAGTGACGTTCCCACAAATTAGTGCCTGGAACTAATGTGTTTATTGATGATAGAGTTTTCAACATGTTTGTGTGTGTCAACATGGGAAGTTACGGTCATGTTAGCAAATGGGTTGGAGTAAATACAGGCTGCTGCCAAAAAGGGAGGTGTCTCAGCTGCCTTTCCTCATTCACTGCCAGGGCTGGGTTTCTTTTCAGGCTGGTTTTCAATTCAAGTGGGGTGACAAATAGGCACAGCTTAGATGAAGGCAAATCTGTCCTTTTTTGCAGCAGCAGCTGCTGCTCAAAGCGACTGTGAAACAGTAGCTTAAGGCTCTGCAGCCAAGGGACGGTCACTTGCTGGGGTGCTCCTACAAGTCCTGACCGAGGGCCTTTTCCAGTAAAAAAAAACAGGCTGAAAGAGCAGCATAACAAAATACAGCCAAATGTCTTCTGTAGCAAACTATGACCTTTATATTAGCCTTAAGTGGAAGTGTTGGGTATTAAGTTCTGTCCACTAGGCTTTAGCAGTCAAGCAAATGAAGCAATTCCAGTTTTCAACTTTCCCAAAAAAATGATAGCTGGAGAGATCTATCTGTCTATGATCTAATAATGAAGTCAGACAGTGTTTGTGCGCTGCTTCAAGTGGGGCTTTGCTTCCAGCTTTGTCTACTTTGCAAAATTTACCAGTAATGGCAAGAAAATGAGTATATAATTTAAAATAATCACAGTGAAACATTAACACTTCTGCAGCAGTGGTGAAAAATTCGTATCAGCAGCCAGAATCGTATTTTGCAGTGGGGAGAAAGTCTAAAGAAGAAATCTTCCATTCGCTATAACATTTTATTCATTTGCAGTGTTACAAGGTAGATGTAAACCCTAACCTAGCTAAAATAGTATTTTTGATGTGGAACTTACAAGATAAAGCGTGATGCTCTGAAATGAGAGCTGGTTAATTGGAGACTGGACCACACAATGCAACACAAACTGCAGCCAGTCCACACTTCATGGAGTTCCAGAAAAAAATATGGCTTTTCTTTCTTACTCTGTGTCCTCTTGCTCCCACTTCTGTGTACTTGCTGATTCCGTTTAAAATCTTTATTTTCTTTAAAGGCCTTAAAGTTTCTGCAGTGTCTGCCAGCTGCCTCCAAGTAGTAGATATTCCTGCAGAAGCTAAGACAGCCTGCACTTCCCAAGATGTCTGGCACGGTGGCGTAGAGGAATAATGAAACAGTCTTCCAGATCCTAGTTTTTCAAAACTTCACTCTTGGTTGTTAGCAGTTGTATAAATCCAGTGTCAAAGGTTACAGTTACAATTTTTCTGGGGAAATTGCCAGAGAGTTTAAGATCTCTTCAGGTCTGGTCTGTGCTGCTGAAGTTAGCAGGAGCTAAATAACCTGAGGTCTTTGTATGTGCAGTTGTTGGGGATAGATTTGGATGCGTAAAGGTGCAAATAAATGCTTCCATGGGATTTTTTTTCCAAATCCAACAACATTTCAGGGAGAATCAATAGCCTTTTTTGCAACTTCAGGCGTTTGATTTTTCTCTCCTAACCTGTCTCTCTTTGGCAGCAAACCCAGGGCTGGCCAGCGTAGAGTTCATGAGGGGTTTAAAAGTGGCTTCCATGGCACAGCTAATTCCTGTGCCTGGCTGTGCTGTGGCCCTGGTGTGACCTGGGCGAGGGTTATCTGGGCAGTGCCAGAATTACGTGGGAGCAGCGCTAATGCTTAAAAAGATGAGTGATGTTGACTGTCATCTTTGCCACGCTGTATTTGCTGGCAGTGCAGGACGTAGCTTTTCCCCCCCGATGTGTGATCATGCGGAAACATACTCGTGTCTCGAGTATGCCCTGAGATGCGGAGCCTGAAGGTGGTGAGCTTAACAAGGCGTTACAGCAAGTAAATGCCAATGCCAGCAAGAAAATCTGCCTTTTAAATTCCAAAGATCTGCGTATTTTCCATTTACTGATAGATTGGTGAGGGGGAAAGAACAAAGTCGTTTAATCCCCGACTGAAAACTCCTGGTAAATTAAATATTTCAAGGAGTCTGAGGCTTGTCAAAGGTTATATTTAAACACTATCTCGGCGCTTACCCTGAGCTGTTAATCAGTTAGACCACATAATAATTACGAAGTAGCAATTCATCGCAGGAAACCGAGAGACGCGGGCCGGGGGCCAGTAGCCCCGGGCGAGCCCCCGCAGCCGCCCGGGGAGTCTCTGAGCGCCAAGCCCCCGGTGCCCGGCGTCGTCGTCCCGCCCGGGGAGAGAGGCAGCGGCCCCTCCCGGCAGGCGGAGGTACCTCCGAGTTTGTGAGCGGTTTGAAAGCGCTCCGTGTTTCTCAGCCCCCGGGTGAGGCGGCCTGGGCAGAAGCCTCTCAGGCTCGGCGGCTGTTGGGCCGCCGGTCCGTCACTCGCCCCCCTCCGCCGTCCCGCCATAGGGTTTCCCGCTGAGGCGCTACCCGTGAGCAGTGCCGGTGGCGGCTTGTCGCCCTGAGCTCCCGGAGCGGGCTCCGTCGCCCCGCCGCGGGCGCCCGTGNTGCCGGTCCCGGCGGAGGCATGGGGCGGGCGGGGAGCGGCGCGGCAGAGCCCTGAGCGAAGCCTCCGCGTCCGCGTTGCCGCGAAGAGGCGATTATGGCCGGGGGAAGGCGAGGGCTGGTGGCGCCTCAGAACACGTTTCTGGAGAACATCGTGCGAAGGTCTAACGGTAAGGGGGGGACCGGCGAGGCGCCGCCGCCCGCGCCCCGGGGCTGAGGGCGAGCCCTCACCGGGGCGAAGCAGCCCCCCGCTTCCTCGGCGGGGGCAGCCCCGGGCGTTGAGCCCCCGCCGTTCCCGGGCGGCTCCGCTGGAGCGGCGCATCCAGGTGTCGGGGCCGAAGCCGGTGCCGCCGCTCGGCTGCGCCGCTCAAGTCTTACGGAGAGCCTCCGGCCCGGGCGGCGGGGCGGCCGGCTCCCGGCGGGGCTCGGGCTGCAGGTGCGCCGGCACGGCCGGGCGCCCGGGGAGAGCCGGGCTGTGCCCGGTGTGGGACGGGATCCGCGGCCCCCGGGGCAGCAGCGGGGCCTGACCCGGGTGGCACTGGGGGAGTTAAGAGGGGGTCGGGCCACCGGTGGGGTCCCGCCGTCGGCGGGGGCGACGTGCCGCCGGGGGCACGGCGGTTTCGGTCGGGGAGGCGGTGCGGGGATTCAAGATGGTCTCTGGGAAGGGAAAAAGCCCGGTGGCGGGGGATCGGCGAGGGCTGCGGGTCCGAGTGGAAAGGGAAGATTTGCCACAAGTGAGGAGAGAGTTTGCCATTTTGAGGGCTGAGGGTAGACAATTTATTTTATTTTTTTTTTCCTAGTGTACTGTAAGCAGGTCTTTCTCTTGGAAAACTGTGGGGTGGAAAATGCCTCGAATTTCACAATTGCATGCAAATATGCATTAATGTCATCCAGATTCTTTCACTTAGGGACTTACCAAAAGCTGCTCCCTCAGTAAGTGTGCGGCCATGCAAACGTTTATGTATTTGTTTAAACCTAGGCATGTGCATTTTTTTTAAAGCTATGAGCCTAAGTTCTGCCATTTTTAGTGCTTCCATTGACTTCAATGAGGTTACTTAAGGGATTAAGAACTTCTAGTATGACTGAGAATATGCAGGATCAAGCTCCTTTTGAAGACAAGATGTGTTAATTAAAAATATAGTCAGTTTGTTCTGATAAGGCAATGACAACCCTCTTGATAAGCAGCTAAAAACTCAAATTATCCAAAAAATGATTTTTTTTTTCCAATTAGGCACTATTATTGGAGAAATAGCCTTTGATAAGGCCATATTTTCACATAAAATTGTGATGTTCTTTTTATAGGTTGTTTCTCTCTGCGAGTTTCCTATAGAAGGGAAGGGGTTGGAAGCTGCATTCCTGAAAAAATACTCGCCATTCTTACAGTGAATCTCGCCCTCTTTTTTTAAAAATGAAATGTTACATATCATCACACTCGGACTGTTTCTCTAATCTTCCAACACCAGTTATCTAAGGCTTTTCTCAAAACTGCCTTGAGTTTGTAGATTATTTTCTTCATTAAAAAATAATTTTCTCTTTTGACTTTCGGTGCCAAAACCTTGATGCAGTAAATCAGTTGAGGTTTGGAGATGGGGGGGAGTCATGCCGCAGAAGCTATGCTCTGTTTCTTCCTCTTTTCTCCCATTATTAGGAAGGTGTCATAACAGAGTGTGGTGCTAGACAGCACAGGTAGAATGACAGCACTGCATTTCCAAATGCTCAGTGAGTCCTGAGGGCTGTAATCAATACAAGTTTTTAGATTAAGTCTGGTAGGAAGTGATGCACAGTTCAGACATGTTAGGAGAAGCTTAGAGAAGTGACTCAGGTTAGGAAGACCATTTCTTCTATAAGGTGCCTTCTAGTTTCTGCTGGACCCAGTCCAGCTTTGCTGTAAATGTGATGCTGTCACATACGAATGACGTATGAATTGGTGCTAATGTGGGACCATCAGCCTTTTCTAACCTCCGTCTTGTTCAGGAGACAAGGATAGTCTCCTTGCTCTCCTTGTCTGGCAGGGCTGTGCTGGCAGCACGGAAACAAGCCGGTTCCTCGTTGCCTGTCTCTTCTTGGCTTCCCTACTTGGCCGTTGAGATGATTTGGGATGCCCACAGGATGAGTGCTTAAATGGGCCCATAAAGCTTGAGGTTTGGCTCCCCTTTCTTGGTTTCATTTGACTGGGTAGTAACGTGACCCGCAATGAAACTAGGCCATTTGGGATTTGCCAAATAACATTGGGCTTGTTGTCAAACTGTATTTGCTGGCACATGCAAGCAAGTTAAGTAGTGCCAACAGATATTGAGTTGATACAGATATAGGAATTTTCCTAATTTGGCGAGGATTCCCTTTGAAAGAAGAGGAATTTGGTCACAGAACAGAAACAGATACTGAAAAGTGCTTCACTTAAAAGTACTTGTATGTGACATGCATCCACAGTCACAGGTGCACTGAGGAAAACACATTCTTGATACGTGTTATGTTTTGGGGCAGGGGGTGTTAACTCAGTGAAAGAGGCTGTGTGGTAATAACAAAGTAATTGGCAGGCAACCACTTCTGGAATCATTGCTCTAAGGACAGCACTAATTATACCACTTTTTACCAACAGCTTAAGAAGTAGTTCTTTGAACAGCCTTTCATATTAGATGTGGGACTGGTAAGCTGATGAGCCTTCAATGGCTAAAAGTAATAGCAGTGTGTGTAGGCATGCAAGTTCAGGGGTTTTCCTTTAGGCCTAGTATTTTGCTCATGTTTATATCGCAGCAAGACTCACCTCATAGTCCATTGGTCTGAACTGTCTCCTTGAGAGTTATTAGGGACAAGAGCTTCTTCTTAGGTTCTGAGACGGGCTCTCATGCACTAAATGCCAGCCAAAAGAGCTATGCTAGGCTTAGAAGCTGCACAGTATTTCCTTTGCATACATTGGAGTAAAGAAGGAATTGATAATTTCTCAGCCCATCCTGCGATGGGATGGCCTTATGGTAGCACACACAGGAAAGAATCCACTCATCCACTCTCATCCACTGAGACCTGTGGACCTCATCTGGTCCTCTGTGATTTCTTCTCTCAATAAGACCTTTTGGATGAAGTGTGAACTTAAGGCTCTTCTTTGAAACGAGGGATGCTGTAATCCTGCTTGTCTTGTATTTAATGTTTAAAAGCTGTGTTTCTGTATTAGCTATGTAGAGCTAGAAAAATAAATGTTGTATATAGTGCTCAGTTGACAAAAAATTGTTTGGAGCATTGAAATATTTAAAGACCAGAACACCCAACGGGACAGAAAATGAGCCCATGCTGTAAAACAGTGCAGTATGTAAAGAATCACTAGCCCCTGATGATTACTGCTAATGTGATATTAATGTTTTTCCTGGGTAATGTAATACATCCACAGTATACAAGCACTATAACAGTAACAGTTATAATCTTGGTTCATGGCCAGGGCACCCAATTCAAATGGTGCAGTATGTTCTAGAGAATGCTGATTCTTTGTGATATTCTAATGCTTTATCAATAACTGGAGGCAAAAATACTTTTCAATTTATGTAAATGCCAGATAAATTCTGCAGTCCTTCCTTGGTCAAAATTCTCACAGAGCTACATGATAATTGTGCGTGTGTAAGGATGGCAAACACAAACCCCGCATTTACGTGGCTTTGGAATTTCAGTGGAAGTCACAGATGCTTTTCTGGTTTATTGACAAGACAAGGAGGTTGGAAGAAGGGGAGGTTA
The DNA here is from genome assembly GCA_013396915.1 of Stercorarius parasiticus. Taxonomy (NCBI): domain Eukaryota; kingdom Metazoa; phylum Chordata; class Aves; order Charadriiformes; family Stercorariidae; genus Stercorarius; species Stercorarius parasiticus. The sequence goes on along the minus strand of VWZL01001278.1, from coordinate 581,435 downwards.
GAGGGCATAAAGCTTGTGTGAATTTAGTCTTGCTTTCACCAAGTCCCGTGGGAACACCCTAAGGAGACATCAGGTATGGAAGCAAACCTGCACCCTTTGATGGAGAATGCAGCAATTTCCCTGTAGGGGGAAAGAAAAAGCACCTTCAGACACAAGTCCTGAGAATAACAGACATTTCCATGATTTATGGCATTACTTCCACTGGAGACTATAAGGTCCCAGTACAATAAATATTCTGCAACCTGGGCACGCTAACCTTGTACCATTGCCTGAGACCTAGGAGAGAAATTAACTTTATAATAAACAGCTTTGAAACTGAAAAACCTGGTTTTGTGTTCAGCCAGAGAGAAATGCAGAGGAAACTAACAGAGAATGAAGAACCAAACGCAGTTTTATTCTCATACTTTTGCACTTGAATAAAATGTTCATTTGAATGACGTGTTTGCACACAGTGGTTGCAGATAGTGCTGTGGCTGCTGCAACCTGGCCTGCCTTCCCGTCAAAACCTAAAGCAGTGAGCAGCACGGTATGGAGATGCAGACCTGGCTGCTGCTAATACAGTTTGTATCCAGAAGCGGTATAGGCATACTTCCACAAAGGTAGGGTTTACTATCTTAGGTGTCGTGGGTCTAATGACTTCCAGCCTGCTGAGCTGTTATGTTGGTAGGGAGCGCATACATGAACACAAGCTCTGCATCGCTCCTCTATATGCGATATGCCACAGGCAGTGAGGTCCTGGGCATCACCGGCGTACCTCATACTAGTGCAAAATTAGTAAATTGCATCAGTCATCAACAAAGTATTTTCATACTGAGAACAGGACTGCTTTTGTTGAAACTAGCAAGCACATTTTTGGGGTGGAGTAAACTTTTGTATTTCCTTTTGATAGAGTAGGTTTGGTTTCCTGAAGGTTCATAAAGTTCCACAATTTTCAATGAATCTTCAAGCACCATTGGGTGAAATTCATTATTTGCAGACAACGAGCACAGAAGCCTTGTGCTGCTGGTAAATTACATCCTAGTGTGATCTAGTAGGGTTCTATTGAATAGGGAAATGCGTTTTAGTGACTGTTTTAGACATGGAAGTATTGAAAAGGACGAAGTTCATTGTGTACAGGGAAGAGCAACACTGAGGTATTCCTTATGAAGTGCAATGTCTGGGTTAAGCTATCCTAGTTCTTAAAGTTCCCAAATGGGCTGACTTGGAAGGCTGTAGCAGATGTGCAGGAGGTTTTCTGCTCCGTGCTGCCAACTTAAAGCTTCATCCACCTTCCAGACTTCAGTGGGTTAATCTCAGTATAAAAAACCCTGATGTAATGGAATAGAGGGGTCTGGCCTGGAGAATGCTTCTCTTCCCTTGTACGGAAGGCTCTTTGCCAGAGCCACACCTTGCAAGAAGTGCATGGAAAACTGCTGGCTCAATAATAAGAAGGTGCTATATGTATAGAGTGCCTTTAGCTGAAGATTTTTTCCCTTGTCATTACTATGGCCTGCCCTGTGCATCCAGTGGTTGAACTTGAGTCTGTACACTTTATCTAATCCTGCAAGACCCAATTTATTCAAGGTTTCCTGTAAAATCACTTTTGGCTGAGTAAAGTCCAAGAGTGTAGGTCTGTCTCTTGGCACCGATTAAAACAAGACATTTAGCCATGAAAGCAGCAGACCTTCAAAAACCACAAGGGGACAACTTGTAGGTTCCGTGTTAAGGATGTTTTCTTAAACTGAGAATGAAACTAAGGAAAAGGTTTTGTTTCTCCTCATCTTCCTTGTCTTCTAAGTTAACAACTGTGGAGATGCTTTTATTTTCATCCAGGTTTTTCATACAATTGGTCAGTAGATCAAAATATCTGTTCGGTGTTGACTTTTTTTTTCCTCAGTATCACCTGAGTTGAGTATAAAATGTTTTTTTGCTGGCTTTTACTAGGCCAGAAGGTTCTAGTTTTGTGTGTGCATCTTTATGCATTTAGAAATGTATGACCCGATTTCCTTAAAATTACTTTTATAGATAGTAAGAAAAAAAATGTATAACACGGAGATGACAGGTAATGTGTTTTGAAATTAATGTTCTGAAAGCTCAAGAAGTTCTCCTGTGATAATTCAGCATATCAATCAATTTCTGCATTAAATCCTAGAACAAGATCATAAAACAAATCTTAATGAAACCCATTAATTGGAGAATTTGTTAATGCATTTTTGTAACTCATATAGCTAAAAGTGAGCAGGGAGTTAGGTCTTGTCAAATGCTTTTAAGGCTTTTGATGGCTGTGGCTATAATCAGTAAATCAAATGGCTTCTTTAAAATGATGGAATCAATGCACCTAAACCATGCTTTTTTTCTGGATTTGTTTTAAGATCAGATGAGAGGTAAAAAAACCTCCTGATCAATTAAATTGTGACATCTCACTGCTAAACAGTATTTTGGTCCTTTATTAAGAATGGTGCAATGTATGACTCTTACAACTGATGAACTTTCTAATTTCTGAAAATCATCTCATGCTAACGTCACATTTGTCTAAATATCTTTTTGTCTGTTCTTTTTTTTTTTTTTAATTTCTTGGTATGGACAGTACTTCAGGGATAGGCAAAGAATGATGCTATGCATAACATACATATGACAGCTTCTGTGCACTTTCCATTTCAGCTATTCTTGTTCCATTATTCTGCACTAATTAATTTTATTTTTAAAAAATATAGATAATTATGAATATTTTACAGCTACTAGTGTTGCAGGGTTGTATTCTTTTCAATTTAAACATTTCTCATGGTAGAGGCCTACTGTGAAATATTTGCTGTAACAATGCAAAATAACAAATGTTGAGATGGAACCACTAGTTTTTATCTATACTGCTGGCTGAAATTAGCATTCATTTTCTGTAATGATTCAAAGTGAGTCACTTGAAGTTGTTGTTTTACTTAGTGTCTCTTTGTTATTTGTGGTAAGTATGATGAAATACATTTTTTTAATAATTCTTTTCAGCCTCTACTAGCACTATGCTCTGGAGTACACATGACAGTGTAAGTCATGTTTGAATAAAGCATGAAATGCCTGCGTTTAGTGGATTGTGTTCATGCTGTAGTAGCCAAGGAGCTTTTGAATACAATTTTGTTTCTGTAAAATAAATAGTTATATGAAACTTTTATAAAATGTGTAAGCTCAAATAAACCTATCAGTTGGGTTTTATAATATGTCGTTGTGTATTAGAGTGAGGCTACAGCTTAAAATAATTTTGTCTCAATATTAAGGATGTACAATTTTGAGACCACTATATCATTATTCTATAGAGAGATCAAGTTGTTCAATGGGATATTTAAACATTGACACACTCCCACTCTAGGAATGAATACAAGGAGATACTGAGTGGATGTGTGTATCCATGTAACACCATTGACTTCTGCAGGAGAATGTGGGTGGAAGAGCAGAATTTTGTCCTATTACTTTTATTCTACTATGTGAATAGTCTTTGAGCAGCTCTGTACTTGCTTATGAATACAGTTAAAGCACTTCTGTTAAGATGAAAATTTGGTTGGTTCCTGTGTCTTTCCTCCCTGAAGTGTGAGCCTTGAATCCCATGTATGCAAAGAAAGGATTGAATAGATGCTTGAAATTCAGTTTGACTTATTTGTACTGATTTAGGGCTGTATTTTGATCTCAGAAGTTACATTTGAACAATGTAACTAAGCAGTGTGACTAAATGCTGCCGTTTTACTTTTTTCAAAGCTAAGACTAAACATGAGCAGAAATTAATACATACCTATCCTTTGCAAATTGTTAAAGCAAAAGCACAATGAGCTGTGGGACTGCAGCAGTTTTGACGGCTTACTTATAAACAATGTTATATTTCCATGCATTGTGTTCTTTACCAAAAATGAAACCATCTCTTTTTTCCCCATATCCAAATGATGCTACTTGTGATGCAAAGTCATAAGTTTAGTAAATACCAGAATTGTTTAGAAACTCATTTGTCCCTTGTACTTACGCTCTATGATACAGTCTTTAATCATACAACAGTTGCACATGATTTTTGCACATTTCTATGCTGCTTTATGCCCAGCTAACGGCACAGTAGTGAAGGAGGCTGTATCCCCCACCCCTATCCCCAGTGACTATGGGTAGCATAAGAGACTTGTTTACTGAGCAGTTCTTTTAGTTCTGCCGTAATAGTGGTTTGTGCTTTGTAATGCTAGAGGTCTAGGCTTGCTCCACTGAAGATCCATGGGAAGAGTTTGAGACGTGGTAAAAAAGACATGCTGGTCTCCATAACCAGGGTTGTGTCCTTACCCAACACGACGAAGGCTGTGGTCTGGAATGAGGAGCCCAATTTCTGTTCTACAGGGGGCTGATGGAAGATTTAGCGAGTTTAGTGAGGAATAGGTCTTCACACCACAGTGAGCCTGATTCTCCTTTTGCTTATGGGGAATAAATTAGGAGCAAATCTTCTGAGTTTTGTATTTGTGTGATTACTGTGGGAAAAAATATTAACATATTTAAGTGACATTTATGCATAGTGCCAACCTGAGCACACTTGTGGGGGGCTTTGACAGATCTGCATACAGATTTGAAAGTGCAGCCTCTGTTGTTACCACGGTCTGCGCTACAACACACTGAACAGCGGTTTCCTCTTCGTTGCCTCTGTGTGCCTCCTCTGTGCAGGCAGCGATATGGGAACATGTCTGGCAGCGTTCTGGGAATATATCTGGCTGCTGGTGTCTGACCTTCTGACAGTGCCTCCCTGAAGGGAAAGGGAAGGCAAAACTGGTGTGCTGGCTTCTGGAAAGAGGTGGGGGGCTCAGCTTAGCAAGGTCCACTTTACAGGAGAGGCTGGGATGCTATGGGTGCGAATGTGCAGCAGTGCAGGGGAATGGTAGGGAGGAAGCATTTTGGTAGCCTGCTCCATGCTTTTTGCAAAGGAGGTGACTTCTTAGGCAGCTCGTCCTGACCAGCTACGTGTCTGAGGTGCTTCTTGTCCACAGGCATTTTGGAGGCTTGAGCAACAAGATTTAGTAGATACGGTAGCTTCAGTGAAGGTGGGTGTTCTAGAGACATGCTGTCGCTGTTGTTAAATGGTTGCTGTTATTTGGAAAAACATTTTCTGATTCTTCTGTGATGACGTATTTTGTGAGTGGAGGAAAGCACTGGTTTCAGTGGCTGAGCAAATCCAGTCTTACGTTTTGGAAGGAGTTAAATTGTTTTTCTTGTTGCTTTAAAGCTGCTGTGACTAGTTTAAAGTGATAATCCAAAACGGGTCTGACATTTGAGTGTGTAAAGGCTGACGTGTGGATATACTGCAGTGAACAGAACTGACTTGTGGAAAATGCAGGCTAGAAAATATGAAGCGGGGCACTTCCCAAAGTAAGCAGTGCTGCAGACCCTCATCACGGAAGCCCGCACTACTCATGATTTTGTTGCCTTTGAGATGCTACAATTCTTTCTTGCATTTCTGCAGCATGAGCTGCTCTGTGCTGCGCTTTACATATTTCTATGCCTCCCAACCATCTTGCTCAGACTGTGCCAAATGCAGCACGAGCCAGAACCCCAGGTCTTCTTTTGTATGATCCCACCCTCTCCAGTTCCTAGCTCAGTTCTTCTTGGAGCTGATAAAGGTGGGCCAGTGATGCTTACAGCTTCTCCTTGGTCCAGGCAATACCACTAACCCAACTGACATTGTGATAGAAATTGATTTCCTGGTGAGGGAGTCCTTTGAGTCCTTTCAAAGAGGTGCTGCAAGTCATTAAATAGGTTGAGTACTGCAGCTGTTACACATACATTTTACCCCAAGTCTTTGAAGAGAATTTAGCAGTGGATTTATTCATGGTCTTCCTCTGACCAACTCCTTTCCCAGCCTTGTTGACCCACTTGTGAGTCCCCAGGAGGCTTTGCCCTGCGATGCTCAAAGAGTTCACTAGAGCATCCCTCATGCTTGTTGTGCAACAAAGCCACAGCTGTTTCCTGGCCTCTGGGACCCTGTGTCCCTACGGATGGAGATGCAGTATTTGCCTCAGTGGATGTTATTTAATATTTTCTTATGCTAGGAACAATTGTTTAACAGATTATGAGCTGTCTCCAAGCAGCACATTGTCAGGGATGTCAATGCAATTGAATGTAAATGATAGCAATGAGAACAGCCCTTCTACCTCCAGGTTATCTGTCAGAATAAACTATGCAGGGGAGTCATAAGTGGGAGTCCTTATTTTATGCTGTGTCTTGCTAGTGTTCGCACAGGCAAAACACTGTTGTCGGAGACACTCCTGAAGAAATGTAGGCACTGAACCACTGTTGTGTCATTGTTTTGTCTTCAAAGAGATCTGGGAAGAGGAGTGAGTAACTGGAAAGAAATTTTTATTTGTCTCTGAGACCCTTTCTTTGCAGATGCTGGGGCTCCCACTCTGTGGGCTGTTAGGCTATGTTGAGTTTAATTTAAAAAAAAAAAAAAAAGGTGGGTACAGGAAGTTTGGAAACCACCAATGCCGGTTGTCTCTCCCTTTGCAACAAAATCATGAACAAAGAAATTGATCATTCTGAGCCTGTTAGCCCCCCAGAGAAAGCTGTCAGAGTGTGGTGGGTTGGAAACCTCTTTCCTGGCCTAGCAGTTTGGATGATGCTACCACTACAGCTTCTCTTGGCTGCCTGGCTGCTGTGCTCACAGGGGCCAACATTCTCTGCAGGCTTTCAGCTACATGGGGAGTTCCCAAGCACTGGCCCCTGCAGGGCATTTTTTGGGATCTAGGGATCACCCCAGGGCAAGCATTAAAAAATGTGGCAATAGAGCTGGAGGAGCAAGCCCAAAAATGAGTCAGGATGTGGTGTTGGCTCCAGAGAATGGGTCCAACTTCAGTATTTACTTCCTGTGTGTTTGTAAGCTGTGTAAAGCCTGGATCAAAGAAGGGTGAAGATGCATGAAGTGGCAGCTAGCTAGAAGTGAGACATACTTATAAAACAGTGGGATCATCAAAATCCCTGACTTGCTCTTTGAACTGATAGGTGCCCAAGTTATTGCCTTTAGAGCTTTGTAGGTACGTAAAGATCTCTCAGGTTGGTTGTAACTCACAACTAAACATAACCTAGACTCCCCAGCATTCTACCTCCACCTCCCAGAGAGGCTCACCCAGTGTAAACTAACAGGATTGCCTAATAGGGATGCATAAAATACAACAACCAAGTCACACTGACTTAAAAACTCATGGTGAGGATGTTAGCATCTGTTCTTTTTGGTAGCTTGATAATTACAACAATCATTCAGGAGTTGAAATCAAGGCTGAGCTTTCACCGCCCTTGGGTAGCCCCACATCTCATAGGAGAACACCCAAACTGCTAGGCTGTCAGTGGGGAGGGAAATATTCGCATGTTCTCCAAGCGTTCTTTGGAAACTGCCAGTCAGAAAAAAAAAAAATCAGGCTTTTTTGGTCCAAAAGGTAAGCAAGTGGGAATGTCATTCTTTAGCTCCTGCAATAATGGCAAATAATCCTGGCTGTTATCTCTAAGAATTGGGCTTATGTTAAGATACTAGGTATTGTAAGTAATGTAGGAAAGGGGAAAAAAAGCCCTTAAAATATCCCCTTTTTTTCATTGTTTTCCATAGTTTAACTTAAATCATAGAATAGTTAGAGTTGGAAGGGATCTTAAAGATCATCTAGTTCCATTTGGGCAGGTTTCTATTTGTTGTGCTGATGTTTTTCGATTCTCTCACCCACACTACGCATGGAGCTTCCATCTCCCAAGCCTTTGAGAGATGGGCATCTAAGGGCTAGGCTGTAGCAGTCTTGCTACTAAGTTTTGGTGCTTAAACCCCTTGTGGACTTAGTGATCTGTTTTTACCTGTAAAAAAGGGGATAAGAGCACTGTCGTACCTCACAGAAGCATTGCAAGGCTAGATAAAAGTAGGATTAGCACAGTAATAGTCATCAGAAAAGTGTCCTATATAGCTTTTAATTAAAAAAAGATTATTTATCCAAAGACAATGTTGAGGTTTAAGCGTGAAAGGAAGGCCACTGCTTAAGTTAATAGAAGCTCTTCAAGGAGCTCTTGAGGAAATGGAGAGAAGGGGAGACAGTGAGGAGGAATGCATGCATGAAATAAAACCATTCAGATTAGGGCAGGACCTGGCCTAACATTTGTTATTTGCATTTTTTTTTGTCATTTTTTTGTACTTCCTGATGAAAATTTAAAAGTATCCTAACACAGTGCAATGCAGTGTTTATAATAGACACTGAAAAGCACTTGCTTTAGCAATGAGAAGTGACTTGGCTTACTTATTCATAGGAAAGGGTAAAAGACATGTATTGTTTTTGGAACAAAGTGCTTCAACCAAGCAAAACCCATGGTATTTAGAAGAGACTGTGAGAAACAAAGCAGTTAAAGTGTCCTGAAGTTATACTACTGGTATATTTCATTCTAAAGAGTGTATAAAGATACACTTAATCATGCTCATGGGATTGGGCAATGGATTTAGATAGCTGCAGGAATGTTTTATTTAAACCCACTTGAAGTTTGCAACAGGACAAAAGATTTTGAAAGGGAAAGTTAAAATAAATAAAACTCTTTGCAATTAATAGGTAAAATGTCTTGTTTGTGTCTCTTGGTTGCAGGAAGTATTAATGACAGCTATGTATTGTTGAGCAGTTGGGCTTAGATCCTGCAAACTAGCCAGACTCCTTTAAAGGCTCTCCTTAATGGCGGATGCCTCTTAATCTCATGTGGCTGCTCTGCCTGTCTTTCAAAAGTCAGGGGGTCTTTGCAGCTGTGAAAGGAGCCATCATCTCCTCCTGCCTGCCAGTGCCCAAGCACTAGCAACAGCTGTCTGTCTTGGCACAGGTGTTAGTTGACTGCACAAGAGCCAAAGCAGGAGAGAAAAGCAAGATCTGGGCCCAGCATTGAGTATGGTCATAATTTGAATGAGATATCAATCAATCAATCAAAAAAAAAAAAAAGTAGCACGCACAGATCCAGTGAGAATGGAGGTGTGAATCCTGTTCAGTTTTTTCTTACTGTTTGAAACTCCTTCTGGTTTGTACAGCAAACAAAGCTCTTTCTACTGATGTAAGCACTAACCCTAGTTGTCTGGTGTCTAGTTTGGAGCACTGTGCCGTACACGTCACACAAGAAGTATTTGAGCTTGTGTGGCTGGCAGGGAAGGCTGTATTGAGAGGAGCCACTGTGTCTACATTCGGAAAGGAGAAATATTGCTCATGTGCTGTTTTGGCTGTGTGTAAGAAGCTTCACGTTCATGGTGTCATGGTGGATCAGTGCACGTGGCACAAAGGGAAACAGTTTGGTGAATCTGTTCTCAGTCAAAGGATGAATTTTACCTACTTAACCATCACGTGTTTTGCTTGCATAAAACCATCCTCTTAAGCTTTGCATGAGTAATTAATATTTTTTAAAATAAGAATTTACTTAAAATTAGAACTGGGAATAATCCTATTGACTGCAGGAGGAATAATATCTGGGGAAAAACTGCAGGGACTAAAGCAATCAGGATTGGGTCCTGAAATTAGTCTTTTCTCTAATGCAACCATAGCCTTGTGTAATGTCTAACTGATGTGCTCTTTCTAACAGATACTAATTTTGTCTTGGGTAATGCCCAGATAGTGGATTGGCCCATTGTCTACAGCAACGATGGATTTTGCAAGCTATCAGGATATCACAGAGCAGAAGTTATGCAAAAAAGCAGCACCTGCAGGTATTTGAGAGCAGATTTATTTTCTGTTAAATAGCTTGTAGTGTTGTGCTTGTTGCTTGAGGAGAAGAGTAATCTGTTTATTCCAGTTTTGTCTTTTATCTCCTGGGGCCGCATCTGTCAAATACACTTTCCAGGTGAAACAAAATCAAGGAAGGGCTATTTCTAAATAGGTCCTTTTCACACTGTAAACAAATGGCTTTGTGTCTTTGTCTAGTATCTGACTTGAATTTCTCATTTTATTTGTAGTTTTATGTATGGAGAGCTGACAGACAAAGATACAATTGACAAGGTCCGGCAAACATTTGAGAATTATGAGATGAACTCCTTTGAAATCTTGATGTACAAGAAGAACAGTAAGTAGTTGATTGGTTTATTTGCTAACATAGGTGTGTAAAGTTGTTTTAAATTATAGTGTAAGCTGCAAGTCTGTTAGCCTGAAGGACTGTATTTTATCTAGGGATAAATAAGCCCCATACAAGGAAGAAATGAGAACATTAGGGATGAAAGTCACTCAAGGAGGCAGATGAAGCTCTCTAATTTGTTCTGACGTTTAGAGCAATTTGTATGTGATGCTTTAAGACAACAGTCAAGATTCCATCAACAATGATGATACACAAGCTGGATTTGTGCAAATGGTTTCCATTTAGAGAACCTACTTTTTCAATTTTTAAAAATTTGATATAGCAAAGACAGTATTTAGATGTTGTTTCGGAATAAAAAGAACCCATCTTTTGTTTTAGAAACTGAACTACTTCTGATGTTTTCAGATGAAACTGTCTTTTGTTTTGGACAAAAATTCCTTAATTTGGATATGATTTTTTTCCTAGGAATTTCAGTCCGTCTGTAACTGCGTATGTCAGGAAATGAACTACTTGACCAAAACATGTTGGCCCATCTAATGTGGACTATGTCATAGCACAGTTATTGTCATCTACTTAACATCACCTGGAGTGTAAATACACTGAGGTCTTCAGCCTGGCCAAATGTTAAGCTGAAAGTCTGCATTCTGTAACTTATTTTGCCGTTAACAATTTTGCCTTCTAATCATGGAACTGGTAGTGTCTGTGTACAGGGGAGGGAACCTTGCAGAAGCATCCTGCTAGCAGCTCCTTCCCATCAGAGCTGTGATGATCCATTTGATCATTAGTGGGGTTGGGGGGCTTTAACCGCAAAGTAGAACATAAACTGCTATGATGTAATTTTTGACAGTTAACCTCATTGCTACTTTGTTTCTTGTTAGAAAGACCAGTTTTCTGGGGAAAGGTTATCCAATCTATCTGTATGTGTGAACCATTGGTATTTCTGTTGAAATGACCAGCTAGTACTAATGGAGGTTGATGAGAGAACCACAAAAGCTAAAACATAATGCTTATGTATGCTAGTACTGATCTGTGGATGTGTGGAGCTGCTTGTTTTCTATCAGAATTAATCTGTTCTTCTAAGAAGTGGTAGTGCCAAAGTACACGGAATTGGTTTTTGTCCTTTTTTAGAGAGGAAAAAAACCCCACGATCTTCAGAAATTTTTGTTTCATCTCTCTTCTAGTCTTTCTTCTCTTTTTAGCCTGTTTGAAGCATCATGACCTTTCACACCATGACACTAGTCAGGGCTCTTCTGGAGCACAGCTTTGCTGGTCCAACTCATTTGAAGAGCTATATGCGCTATCTGAATGGCCTTGCTTTGTGCTTCTTTCCTTCTAGTGTTATCTGCCTTCAGTGTTTACCTATTTCTTAAAGCTGATTTCTGTTCCTAGCTCAGTTAGTGGCCGTAGGGACATATGCAGCTCACATCTATGCATCCAAAGCCAAGTAAATAAGCTGCAGTCATGGGATCTTGGAGGGTCTGGAATTCTCTCTTAGTTAACAGTGATTTGGCACGAAGATGCTATGCAGCTACTCTTCTGTCATTGCTGCAGCATATGGCCTGTAGTAGAGCCTGGGGCCTCTCTGTCTTTTATGCAGATTTAAAGCAAGGTAACTGCGGAGTGAGGGATGTTTCCTGCCCTGCTGTGCACTTCCCTGACGAGAGGCGGCCTAGAACAAAGTCCAGCTGTGCAGAGGCTGTGTTGTGCGACATGCCAAAAAGGAGAGGGTCGCAGGCATGGGAAAAGGAAAGCATAGAGCTTGCTTTTAAGTTTAACAAAACACAGTGCTGTTATGTTTGTTAGATTCATAGCTTTAGAGGTACATTAACTACTGTTGCAGAGACTGACTAATAACGCTGGAGAGTTGTAACTGAAAAATACTGAAAAGGGGACATCCTGGAGTTTTTTTTCTCAGAATCAGCCACATGATAGAAAAACACTGTCTTGTTTACCAGTCACGTAGCACCCAGACTGCTAAGTGGTCTTGCCTTTGTGGTCACCTTACCTCTGCCTGCATCTGTGGCAGTTGCCTGCTTGGGCAACGGAAGTGATTACTTTCAACCTACTCTCAGTTTGAAGGTATTGGAAAAGACCCTGAATTCTGTTAGACATCTTTTTTCCTGCTCTTTGTTTCCTTTTTTTGTCTCTGTATTCTTCCCTTATTCTATTTTTCTTCTTCAAATTAGCCAGTAAATTAGACAAGAAATAGATTTTTGTTGTTCTTTACCTGCCCACTCCCTCCCTATAAACTGACAGTCAATAATAAATAGCAAGTTTTTCTTCCATTTTTATGTTGTTGAATAATTGGCACGTTTTCCACAGCCTACACATTTCATGTACTTCTAGCTGTTTTAACAATACAATCTCTCTCCTTTCGGGGGGGGGG